>PNEQ01090761.1:0-34551 GCA_003012365.1 Medauroidea extradentata
TTAACATAAACATTTATTGTAACGGGTTTTAAATGCTACAGGCCATAGACAGTAACACGTAGTTTTGATATGATTTTTTTCATTTCATTATGTTAACTGGTTTTCAAGTTTTGTATGAAGTAAAAATACGCAAATTTTGACTTTGAAGTGCCATTACGGGAAAACTAGATGAGCTAATTTTTTTCCGTTAGAGGTATATAAACTCTCAAGTAATGTGTACAAAACTAACACTATTTCATACAAATATAAAATTATGTTTTTTCCCCATATGAACAACCTTAAGGCCTCGCTCTTTAGTTTAGCAGTAGCTTCGAAAATATTTTTTAACGAAATTGAATACGTATATCAAACATTCATTTTGGCAGTTTTAACACTTACATGTCATCGTTTGTATCTGAATTTTTCTGTTGCAATACACCGAACAGAATTTTAAATTTTTTTGAAATAGAACACATTTTGTTGTCAAAATAAACCAAAATGAAGCAAAATTATTTTTGCTAGCAAACGGTACATTATTAAAAAATAAACGCTCTGGCAAATTTGTGTATCGTATGACTGTACACAGTCTCAAATTTTTTTCAAAGCATTTGGTAAAAAAATATTTACGTTACTTGTAATTGTTTGAAATAAATGAAAGATCATGGACTTAAAAACGTGCATCACTTATGATGCTGAATTTACCTTAATTGTTTTCCTGATTGAAGAGTTTAATAAGATTTATTATAAGATATGACACTACGAGTGCACCTTACCATGAACAATGGACGTGACAAACGACCAAGTAAAGAGGAATTATTACATATGTTGTATAATATAGAATTAAGAAAATCATTATTTTCAGCCGATTTACTGTGTCGTGATGTGTGCAGTCGCACTGTACTCTGGCGTTCGTTCGCTTCTGTACAGTGTCGGTGCACGCAGCAGGTACCTGTACAGTCTGTCTTGCATAAGAATTTAATTTTTCGACAGTTTCGAAGTCTATAATGTGTACAAATTTCTACGCGAATATGACTATGATTTTAATGCAGTGCACAGATGTAGAGCCAGCTGAGTGAGTTTACGCAGAAATCACGCATGGCAAAGTAAAACACTGCTTATTTCATGGAAACATCTGCGAAAATAAATGCCAACACAACGGTCAAAAAGTGAGATTATTACATGAGATGGATCATAAGTGTATGCTCTAGTGCAGCCAGGTCAAACCAAAATTATATGTGACCACCCACGAGCTAGCTGCGAGGCGTACTTTAAACGCGAGTAGTAACGTCTGATGTGTAACTACGTACATCTGAGAAGCTGGCTAGTAGACGAGGAAGTAAACAAGTACGGTTGGGAACAAATACAGCTTACACTGCAACTGCACCAACATCCGTCACTGCCGTTTTATAAACCCCAAACCACACTGAGTACAAAAATTCGCACGCAATCGTCAAGTGCAATGCTTCTATAGAGGAGCATTACCATAGTCATTCCTGTAACTCTTCAGGTATGATACAAACATGAATAACTCATGCGTAAGAAATTATATTACTCTTAAGAAAAAATTACAACAAACAAAACGTAACGCCCGTCCGCTATTTGTCATTTATCTTCAGCCAAACTAGTGTCCATGCGCCTGTAGCAGTTTTCCGACGGTTTCCTGCGATGGAAGGTATATAGCATCGTCAGTTCAAGATGCAAAGTCCTTTCCAGATGTTTAACTTTCTGCGAGGAAAACTTGATTCCTACCAAATAAAAGCTTAAAAATGTAAAACTGCTGTTACATTTACGTTTATACGTGTTTAAATTGTTAACAAGATTGTTTTATTTGTAGTAAAGGAAATGTTTTAAAACGAGGTTGGTATAAAAAACAACCATCTTATCTACCATAATTTTGTGAAGTTTGGGTAAAGTGGAATAAATCAAAATATGTAGTTCTGAGTGAAACGAAAAAGAAAGCTTGGAAACATATTAAGAATGATGGTACATACGTATGTACACTTTTTTCCATCCTTTTCTTAGCTATTCGAATTGTATCCTAACATACATAGTAAAAAATTACATGTAGCCTATAATGTGCTCATATGCTTTATACCACTTTACCATGATACTATATAATTATTACTGACGAAGTTTTTAATGGCAACGCAATTTATTTGGCTGTTACTACTTAAATCAACTGCCCTCTTTGCCCCACTCAAGACACGACCCCGGGTCAAACGATCTGCCGTCTGTGCTCCACAGTATTGTGAGAACTCTATATTTCCCGCAGTTAATCGACTGCTGCTCCTGTGAGTAACCAGTAGTACTTCCTACAAGGTAGCACGGAAGTCATTTGTGTTCTCGTACGTGTTTGCTATTGGTCCTGATTTCTTAATGACGAGTAAAATGAGCAGTGGCACAATCATGAAAGTGGCGCACGTGTAAAAAAGCTGAAAATCTAATGTTTCATGGAAATAATAATAATAATAATAAACGGTGTCTCTGCTTAGTAAATATCGTATTAGGAGAGCGTCCGAGGGAAACGGTATTGCACTTAGGATGCAGAGATACTACTAAGGATCCGAAGGATGATGTGAAACGAGGGCCTACAATGGAGAGGCGCCGGAATGGGTTTAGCAGGGGAACCGGGAGATCCCCGAGTAGACCTCCGAAAAGCAGCATCGTCTGGCACGATTCCGACTTCGCCGGGAAGTGAAACGGGATCACCGTGACGGAGCCGAGCTAGTTAGCGCGACAGTAGCACGGTGCACTCGCATTCGGGAAGACCTGGGTTCGGTCCCTGGTTCCGGCCATCCTTGTTTCGGATTCCCACGGTTTCCCGAAGTTGCTCCAGGTGAATGCTCGGCTGGCTCCTCGACAAAGGCCATGGCCGATTCTTCTCTCAGCTTTTGTGGTTGTACCAAGTTGTGTGTCACCGTGTCTAATGACCTCGCTGTCGACGAGACGTAAAGCCTGCTCACCTTGGTGGTAGGCGAGTACGCTAGCCGCTGTACCAACCGCTGCCTATCCGTGTCTCTAAATATCGTTCGCTCGGTAATTTTGTTGAGAGTTAAACGCCAGCTGGAGAGGTTGCTCTTTTATTGCTCTAGAAGAAACTTAAGCCGAAAGAAAAAAACAAGACGGAGGGCAGACAGCCTCTGGCAGGGTCAGAACATAACATGAAGCCGCACTAAGTGCAACGGGTGGACCAAAGCCTTGCGGGGCAGATCCTGTCTTCTCACAAGGTCACACAGCTGCGATGGAAAATGAGGAGAAGATTAACCGTTGTATACAAGTGTAAAGCATCCATGTTTATATAAGCCCAGCAGCCACGTGTAAACTATGTACTGTAAGACGTTTTAAGGGCGCGGTTCACCTCACTTTTCAACGTCTTTATTTAATTTTATATTTGTACCAGATATATTTTTTTCATTTTATACATAAATTGTGAATAAATTTTCTTCTTAAGATATTTCTGTATCTCTCATAGTTTTTGTGCAATGAGTCGTAAACATCAAAATTTGCACTTTACGATTTTAAGTACGCCACTAAAACCAACTGACATACCAAACCGAAACAATTTATAGTGCATAACAATGTTGTAGGCTGTGATTTGACATATTTAAGAAAGAAATTTATTATTATTGTATTTTTAATTTTTAAATTTGATTTCAAATACAAAAAATTTTTATTTTCCTATTTTATAAAAATATGTGTCGAATCATAGCCTACAGCATTGTTATGCTCTGTGCATTTTTTCCGTTTGGTATGCCAGTAAGTTTCAGTGGCGTACTAAAAACCGTTAAATGCAAATTTTGACGTACATTACTTATTATGGAAAAACTATGAGACATTTAAACATTTCCTACGAGGAAGATTTAATTACAATTTATGTGTAAAATAAGAAAAAAATATCTGGTACAAATATAAAAATAATAAAAAAGATGTTGAAAACTGAGGTTAACCGCGCCCTTAACAAATATTTAACAGCGAGAATTTTAGGGCAGATGAATTAATGCGAGCATGTCTCAGTGATGGAGTGCAAGGTGCGTGGGAACGGGAGCAACTGGAGAATACCATTCTAACAAAGTCAACTGTCGCCACGTTTTTCACGTGCGAAAATCTGGAATAATTTTGCCGAAAATTTAACCAAGTCGCCCAGGTGGGTGGCAAGTGGTCAGTCCCATATAGCGACCTACTAGGTGGATGCTTCCCCTGTCATAAGGTGCATTCCCTTTTATTTGGGACTGCTGATTTCCGTGAAAAGAGTTTTGCCCCACTTTGTTTCAGTGCCTTACGTACACGTCTGCAGCGCTGCTTCAAAGTCAGCGATTGGACGTTTAAACTCTCACGACTCGTCGGGTTTACCCACAAATCATAGACGTGTGGTGTTGGAGAAACCGTACTGTGATTATCTCAGTGAAATGAGATTACTCTCTTCATAAAGGCACGCTGCACAGTGACCACGAAGCAAAACTGCAGGTTTGGACATAAGACACTAAAACAAAGTGGGGCAAAACTCTTTTTGCGGAAATCAACCATCCCTACATATTATAATTTTTGTTATTATTATTATTAATGAAGGTTTAATAGTGTTGTTCCTGACGTTCTTTCTTGCCGTGAACTTTTTTTTTTTTAGAAACATTTTCTTTTTGAAAGTACGTAGCCAAACACTAATAATTAGCAACACGGAATATTCACTATAAAATTTAAACAATATTGCTTTGAAAAGTTTTAGTACTGCAGTGTATTTTAGTAAATGTATTTACAATGCACATTTTGCAGTACTAACAACAATGTTTGCAGCGCCCTTAATTTTTCAACCAAATGTTAAGGAAATTACTGTTTGTAAATGTATTTAATACTATTATAGTACATATATACATATATAAATCTACTCTTTGAGTTAATTTAGTCGTTAACATATTTTAGCAAATATAAATATTTTCATTTTGTTTCTTTTAGTGCTTGACTAAAAATGATACGAGAATTAGTTTCCAATAAACTAAAAGGTTCATTCCAGCATGAGGGAACAATAGAGAGAATGAGAGAAAGAAGGAAATAATGAGTGATAGGTAAAATAGATGCACTGGTCGTTAGAAACAAAGTATTAAATGTCTCGTGTAAGAACACCAATGGACCGAAAGAACAAATTTAATCGTAAATTGCCATCAATAGAGCTCTCACGTGAACAGATTTAGGGCACTAAAATACTGAGTGATTTGACAGCGAAGATTTTAGAATAAAGAACCAAACCAAATAAATATCACTCGACAGTGCTGCTACCAAATCATATAAAATACACATTTTTATAAAATCGCTACCGTCTTATTGAAAGTCATTACGCAGCATATCATTTCGCAGTGGGTCGTACGACATCAAATATTAAAACTGAATGTACGTCTGGCATTTTTTAAAATAATGATGCAATGGGAATGTAAGCATGCCTACAAGTGTTATCTCTGAAGAATTCTGGCATCAGTGGTTTAGCATTAGTAGAACAGTTTTCATGGATATACGTCATTGCAAGAAAATTTTGTCGACCCGCAACAACAAGCAACATTCGCTTGCGATGCCGTACGTTATTGAAAATGATTCACTCCATTCATTTTGAGGAACGTTTTCGGTGTTGGAATTGTAAACATTATTCTTTTTGTTAAATTTTATAGTTTTGGTAACAGATTTTAACAACTTTCACAGACAACCGTTCTACTTCTACACACTTCAGACCACTTGTGAGTATGACTTTTAAGACATCACTCAGACTGGAAGCATTGTTTTGAAGCTCTTAAGACACCCGCCTGCTGGCCGTGAGATTGTGTGAGTGAGGTACGGTGCCAAGGGCGATGTTGACTGACTCATCTGGCGAGGTATCGCCTCTAACGCAAGGCACTGAAACGACGGCGAAGCGCGGATGCTTCGTATAGCACTTACCTGTGTGATACTTTCAGTGGTGACCCCATATTTTTATTTTGATGGAAAGTTTTATGCAAAGTCCAACACACTTTTTTACCGTAGTTTCTCACAAATCCCATGAGTAGTTGTTTAGCTATAATATATTGGAAAAGCCGTTTCTAGCCATTTTGCGAGGCAGCGAAATTTCATTTCTAATAAACGTGATGTTCTGAAACTACCCTTCCACCATGGCTCGAAGTGTGTGTCCTTTTCGTAAATGCACACATCAGAAACATGTTTAGAAATTTCTTAGAAAAAATTTATTCTGCTAGCACGTTGCAAAGCCGTTTACAAGGCAGGCAGGCGCCTTGAACATGGCCAAATCAGCTATTTCAGTCAGTTTGTTTCTCATGACATGTTAAATGAATAGATACGTTCGAAATTGAGGTCTATAACTACTGAACTTCGCTACAGTGACGGGTTCAACAAAATGATACGGCGTAATGTTCCGCAGTGAAAATGTTATCGGTGGGAACACCGTGCGAGCGTTTATGACTTTGGGCGTAGAGGCGATATCACACTATGTTTGCCGGCCGGCGTCGCTCGTATTGTCTCATCGATTTTCGCCTCATAGACACAAGCGCATCCTTCATCAGGCGGTCGCCTTAAGAACCTCCATCAGCCTTCAAGCTGAATTTCTCTTCAATACTTCCTTATTCAAGACTGAAGTAAAATTAAATAATAAATCTTAGTCTGGTTTATTACCTCACCTTGCACCGCGTACATTACATGCAGACAAGTGAAGCTTAATTATTAAATATTTTGAGTAGTAAAATATTAATATAATATTCTCTATCGCTTTTTATGAACAATAAATAACACTTAGTAAAAAATTGTGTAGAAATTTCACGCATTATCGTAAAGAGCAATGATTCAATAGACACGTTGTCAGTAATATATCTTACTCTTCAGTTATGATACGCGTACGGGAAAAATATGCATAAGAAGTAATGCATCCACTTAAGCAGCCATCACGCTTTTACGTTTATTACACTGCCATATTACGTATGGTCACGTAAAAAAAAAGCGAGTTGTCAACAGGAAAACTTTACCATAGCTAGTCTTCTACTCCTAGAGGCACTGAGGTAAGGGGTCAGTGAGCAGGAATACGTCTTACTCCCCGAGCTTTCCTACCTTCTTAATTGCGCAAAATATTCCTATAAACTCGTGGAATCCTTAGGCCTAACTTTCGCAACACTTTTATCATCAACTCTGGGTACAAAAATAATCTTTAATTTTGGCCTAAAATAAATAAATATCATATGAGGAGGGGGCCCGACGGCTAGATGGGTGCCCGTAGGCATCAGCTTTCCTTGAAAAATTTTATTAAATAAAGTCCTACGTGGGAGAAGCGCCGGGATGAGAGAGGAGGGGGAAACAGGATATCTCCAAGAAAACACGCTGACCAGCGACACCGTATGGCACGATTCCCATATCCGAAGCCGACCTCGCTGGGGATCGAACCCGGAACGCTTCGGTGGGAGATGAACGGTCCCGTAACTGTAACATGTATTCGAGCTATGGACAAATATAAATCAGTACATTAACGTCACCAGTAAATACCTACTAAATTAGGAGGCACAATAAATAATATTTCTTAGTAGAACGAAGCTTGCAGTTATAGTAGACTAGCTATTGTTGCACTCAGTAAAAAAAAATTTCATATCCTATCTGTAGGCTGTGTTTTTAATTTATTCATATATCAAGGGGACAGCGACAAACCACTTGATACTATCGTACACTGCTGCATTATTTTTTTTTACATTTCCAAATTATTTGCTATAAAATAAAGGGTACGTATTGCATCGTAATTACTAAAGTATGAGATTAAAATGAACATGTTAAATACAAATATGCCATAAATGTAAAGTATGCCTAAATATACATTAAGTGTACATTTCAGTACTTGTAAGTTATCAAATCCAGACTTCTAGATGTACACCCGTCACACGATCACCATTGATTGCGTTTACGTTTCGAACCGAAAATGTCTAGTATGAAGTGAAGAGTAGAGATTTATGTCAGCGCTTAATATCTAGGTATTCTGCTCGGGCCACGGGTCTCTATTATATGCAATTTTTGTAGGTTTTATTTTTTAAGCATGAAAGATAGTGGATACGGCAATTCGCAAAACCGTTACATAAAAATGTTGGAAATTGTTAGCACTACGTACACAATTTACTTTTCCCAGAAAATATGTTTTATAATTTTGGATAGTTATTGATATTAAGAAAATTTTATTAGGTCGGTAATTAGCCAAAATTATAGAACATACGTTTTGAAAAAAAAATAGACTACGCAGTAGAAACAAGGGTGGAACGGATATCCTCGAGAAAGCCCGCCGACCGGCAGCATCGTTTGGCACGATTCCCACATGCGAAAATTCGGGGACCGACCACGCTGGGATCGAACCCGGATTGACTGGGTGGGAGGCGAGAGGTGTAACCCCATCAACCACTGCGGCCCAAGAAGGCGCGGATCGTGGATTTTGACATAGGTAGGGCTGCATACGAGGAGGAACTCTTATCCCCAATAAAAGGAGGGGGTGTCTGGAGGTCTTCCCGCGGAAAAGTTTGGATTTCAACGTGCAAAATGGTGCTATTTTTAGCAGTTCTCGTGTCTAAACATTGGATATACTTTCGGTAGATTAATTAATATTTTTTAAAAGATAGATTTTGTTAAGCGGCCTTTCTAGTCCCTAGTAGAGGAAATCAAGTAACGTTACAAGCTATTCCATTTTCTCAAGCAGTTTAAAACATTCCAACGCATTAATTTCTTTAGACCAATTTTCACAAAATCCACAAAAACAATTTTAACAAATTTAACATGCCTTTAGATAACTGTAATTTTTTTAAAAACAAAATTCACAAACAGAATTTTAAGAAATGTAACATACCTTCGGAATACTGTGTTGAGCACTTGAAGTTGCAAGTAGATGGAGAAAACTAGGTTAGCTGCGTGGAAATTTACACCGCATGTCTATCACATCAGAGAGTACTGGCCAGACATCGGATTCGCATCATAGCTCAGTTGTTTTTTAAAGTTCACAAGTTTCACATTTAACAAAACTGCACCGTTAATTTAACGCACTATAGTTCGTGTTTTTTTACACTTTTAACTCTATTACATGTCACTGTATTTGAATATGAAAATATTAGGACCTAAGTCAAAAACATGTTTCAACTAAAAACTAAATGGCCACTTAACTAATGTGTGGATACCCGTTACTTGTACATGAAGTTCATTCGTCGTTCTTTTCTACGAACCATATTTCGCAATAACTTATTATACAGTGCTCACTTTATCGTGAACGGCGTATATAGGCAAGAGCCGTACGCAAGGAGGGAGGTTAGAGACTTCAAACAACGACTTTTATAAATATAAAGAAATGAATTTATACATAATTAAAATATAAAGAAACAACAGAAAATAACCCGTATGATCTTACATTTTAAAGCCGCCTAAACATCTCAACTAATTCAGTGAAATAATAGATGCAGAATGGTAAATTCTAGTGGTAACTCCCCATATTACGAAATACTCGCGTATAGGGAAAGTACAATTGTTTATGGCTTTCTGTCTCTCTACTGCGGAAACCTGAATATGACAACTTTTGTAGTCATCTGAAAAGGACGCCCAGAAAAAAAAACTTTGTATTTGATAAATGGACATCGTGGTGGTATGACAGAAAATCAAGTTTTGAAATTTTCGTCTATTAGTTTACTCAACTTCTCTGCCATATGGTTCGGTAAAGTGCTCGGATATAAATTATGTTCTTTAAAAATGAGTAACAATGTCACGTCTACTTTACTTCGTTTGTTTTTTTAAGTTGATATTAGTATATTATTCGGTATGAAGTACGTTATAATTCATTTGAAATAAGAGGCTGAAAAAATGTTTACTCTGGCGTCTAGGCGTGAAGGAGCAACATCTAAAACTTATAATTCCGTCTCGAGAAAACTGTTGCAATTTAAGGCGATTTTATGGCAGAATATTGCAAATAAACTATTCTTTTTGGCGTTATAGGTTTAAAAATTTCATGTACGTAGAAAAATGCTATTTTAGACCAGTTTTTTAATGTGTTTCAGCTGGGTTTTGAGTGAAAATGTAGTTACGATTTTAGAATTTTTTTTACTAATTAACTAAGTCACCTACGCAAATTATGAAAGGTTCGTAGGAAGCGCCACGGTGTGTAGGACAGGTCATGAAATTTTGGTACAATTGACTGTAGTGATGTCGCGAAACTAGCGAGTTGAGTGACAAAGTTGCGTCTGTCGTTAGTGCAGTGTAGCGTGGCGCACTGTGCGGGCTGCGAGCCGGGCTGGTTGGCTAGCAGCTCACAAGCGCGCCGTTTATCAGACACCCCCGCTCCCCTTCTTCATAGGTTCGCCAGACCGGGTCGCTTTCTGCGCATGCGCCAGCAAGGTCAGACGGGCTACTCGCCTCGCAGCCCTGCCTAGTTCAGACCGCCCGAGGCAGGAAACGCGCACACAAGCAAGTAAATCTTTAAAACTTTCTCACATTCCTCAGACTTCGCGATCGGCTGACGGATTTGGCGAGTAGGTAGTTCAGAAGATATCATTACAAATTATCTTCTATAACACCAGCTGTGAAAATGAAAATTATTTACTGTAATTCCCAAATAATCATGGAGGGCTGCAGCCCAATAGCACAAACCACCACTGGACCCAAGTAATTATTGTGAATGGGCGTATTTAATTAACTATTTCCCTTTGTTCAACGGTCAGTGGTGACTTTCAGCAAAATATATGTCGCAGCCCGATACTATCTTAGGTTGTGGTCGTAAATTCTTATAATCAGGCGTAATTTTTATTTCGTCACGTAAATGCATTAACTACGCCACTTGGAATTTTGAGACCGTTAGAGTACCACAACATTTTATATTGCAACTGGTTAACAACTAAGCAATGGATACATATTTTTCAATTCGAAATCTAGTTAGTTAATTTTACATTATTATTACAAGCATTTTACTTTCAGTAACTTATTGCTTGGAACTTCTTCAACAGAAGTTATATAAATTTGCCTCTCAGACTGTCTAGATTAAAGAAGCCCATAAAACGTGGATTCATATGAAGTTAACTCGCTTTTATACTTACGTGACGACCCAAAATAGGATTTCTGACGCAACTGGTGATCTTATATCCTCGCACTGTTGTACTACAATACCGATTGGCTCAAATTAAAACAGTGCATCGATCGTGCGGACGCATATAATTCTAACATGATTCCAACACTTTCTGTGCTGTAAGTCAGCTGTTGCAAGTTGTGTAATATATTCAATAAAAATAAGATATTCGCGACGGAAATAAATTTTCATGTTAAATATGATACGTTCATTAAATAGACCAGCCAGAGAATATAGAAAATTAAGTACCGTACACTATAGGTGACGTAAATTATTGGGAACAATTTAGTGAGCGTTTTAAGACAGTTCTCTATTTTTTAAATCATCCTGTAATAATCAAGCATATCAGCACACGCTTTACCGTGAAGCAGGCAACTTCCGAAAAATAAATTCTAAATTTCGTCATATCCTCTATACGTCAACGTATTAAAAGATACTTTTAAATGAAAATAGTAAAAGTATATTAAATTTTTTTAAGTTACAGCCAAACAAATGATAATTCCAAGGATACTAATTATTTAAGGTCAGGTATTGTAATCATTTGTTAGTTAAGATTTAATGTTGATGGTATTACATATGTAATATGCGCTTCCTACTACAGAGCCTTGGTTGAAGAAAGGGTAGGAAATTACATGTTGAATTAAATTTTATGTTGTTCAGTACGTTTCGAATGTAAACATATCCTAACACTGACTTTTTTGTTTATCATGGTATTTTAGAAAAATCGGTAAACGAGGCAAAAAAAAAAAATTCAGAAATTTTCTTGAAAACCAAACGTATTTTGTAATGGATCATAAAACATGTCAAACAATAGTCTTTGACACGTAGTCGCAGTCTGAATTGATTAATTAATTTATGTTCGTTGGATTTTGCAGCTTATAAGATCTAAAAACGTAACAATTTTGACTTTGAAGTGCATTTATGGGAAATCGAATTGAGCTAAATTGTTTTTATAAAAGGAAAATTTCCTCTCAAGTAACGCCTACAGAACCATCACTGTTTCTTGCAAATATAATATTACGATTACCACCCACTTGAGGCATCCAGTGCGCAAACTACATCAACCTAGGCGACCAACATAAACTAATTATACATTTGATAAAAGCAGAAACGTAATTTTCCTTGGGTGAATGGGGTTTTTATTCCCAATAGCTATCACCGAAGAAAACACGTTTCGTTGTTGACGGCATTTCTTCTCGAAAGGCGAGTTATCTCTCATGTAGCTGGGAGGACCATTAGTTACCTTCGTGTGTCTGTCGAGAATGCCCCTTTCCCCACAGAGGTCACACTGCGGCAAGACGAACTATGACGCCACGGGATTATTTCTGCACGTCGCGGAAGCATGATGTGTTGTTACGGCGCGCGGAGAACTTTCACGCCATTCCGTCGTAATTCATGCGGGCTCTTCGTTTCCTGCCCTGGTGAGGAAAATAAAAAAAAAAGTAGGAGGGATTGTGAGGGGCCTGTTTTGTCCGGTGTTATGGCTAGTTTGAAGGTCCGTCCAGCACGATGGTGTTAAACCAAACTGACTTTGAAACGTTAAAGGCGTTCTGGAGTAAATGAAACATTATTTTATAATTATACGTAATAAAACTATTATAGCATCAGCAGTACTACCGGAACGTCATATCAATGTATAAATTGCATGTTAACCAGTTAATAACAGCGGACTTTCTGGAATAAAATAATAAACACTGCTATTAGTTGTCACGTGTATTAATGCTTAAATTTTAAAATACAGCTAATAAACACATAATCTACGTTTCAAATGTCCTCTTCACAGTTCACATCCGACTTGCTATTGCTTTAGAACGAGCACACGTGTCATTGAACGGACTGTATATTTGACTAATCATATCAATTATCTTCTTAATATTTAGTTCTAGAGGTGCTCGGGTTACACGCTACTAAAATGCCTTACACGTAATGACGATGTCGTATAAGTTGTCCCTACCTGCGTCACGCATATTTGAGGCTTATATTATGCATATTGTATAAGTTATCAGTCGTCATGTGCATTTAGGCTGATGTTTTTGCGTATATTTATAGTCTGTTTTTTGCTTTGTTTAGATAGCATCTGCCCAAATAGTGGCGAAACACCATTTTTTTTTTCTTTTAAGTTCAGTCGTGTAAGGGATTTAACTTTGTTGATGCAGTCTATACAGTGGCATGACATTAGTACGTAGCGACTCGTGCTTTGAGAATGTTAATTACATCATACCAAAAAAAATCAAAGATTTAAATTTTTTTTAATTGGCGAAAAAGGAGCACGTCGATTTGGCACGTCGGGAAAAGCCCGACGAAATGGTGTTTCGCCACTAATCGGGACGACATGACGAAACTGAAGACGCGTTTTCTTTACACAAACGCTGTCCAAACAAATCAGAAAACACCAGCGTAAATGCACGTAACTACTCATAGGTGATACACCTGGTAATAAATAAATAAATAAATAAATAAATATATATATATATATATATATATATATGGGGAATACGGATGGAGTGCGATAAAATCGTGTAGTGATAGCTCACAAAGACCATGTAAAATTGTGTTTTTCAATGGTTCCTAAAGTGACAATTACATTACATTGTAATTAAAATTTGTATAATTGTTTTGTATGAAATAACTGGACATTAAACATTCGCTTACAAGTAACTTTATTCCATTGTAGGTAATTAAGTTTGGTAACATAATTATAGTTTAAATGGTGCACGACACTTTATTCTGCTTCTAACAACGGAGTACTTCACTGCAATTCATGTTGTACTACAGAAAATTAAACAGGGACAAATGATGATTGATTAAATAATGTCGCCTTGTAGAAAAATTCTGGAGTATGACTTTTTCGAGTAAATCGCATATATAGTTATTAACACATTTATCTTAACGCCTTGAAATATATGCATGCATAGCGGCTTCCTTCCAAGTTGTGTAACCAAAATAATATTCATGTTGCAAAAATGTATTTCCGAAGGATTTATCATCTCATATTTGTAACACTGCTGGAGTAAAAGTGGGCAAGGAAACAGAAGTGTTAATATAGAACCTACAACATTATGACAACGTTTAGTTGTACAAAATCTGACATCCTGGTAATCCCACTGATAACTGAACTTACATCGCTACAGTCGAACAACAGTTTCCTGTAAGAATTCGTTATCAAACTGTGTTAGTGAGGATAGATGTGCGATTAGTAATGAGGAAGGCATGTCAATACTCTCATAAGCTTCTTACTTTTACTGGATCCTACAGAAACAATCATTCCTTTTGTTATTCTTAGCAAAACTACACGTACTTTCTCTTTTACGCTATTTTTGTTCCGTATTCGTTTTCTTTCAATTTTCTACAAGATAGGTTTCATAAGTTCTCATGTATTCTTCATATGCTACTCATGTTAAAATCAAAAAATTTTTCAGGTTCTCACAACACACTACAACAACAAAAAGTTACCAGCATAACTGATAAGCCTACTTTGTTCAAAGTGGGTGCTAATTAACCTTGAAAGTTAAAATACTTACATAATCTAGGAATATTAAATATTAAATTTGATTTAGTCGTACGATACACGAAATTTACTAAAGGCGAGTCAGCTTGCTAAGTAATATGCAAGTAACCAGTTTAAAAAATCGAGGACAATTTTTTCTGTGATGTATTTCTGTCACAAAGTTAAAAGATAACCGCTGTTTTCAAAATATTACAGAATGATGAACGAAATGTACAAAATTCAAGTCAGATTTGCATGCAGAGTATGTGTACCAAGTTTTAGGAAAAACTAAAAATTTATATTCCAAGATATTTATTGCTATGCTAAAAATTTAAAGATGGCCTGACTATCATTTTGAAAGTATGAACACATGAACGAAATTTGCGATATTCAAGACACCTTTGTATGTAGCATATGCGTACCAAATTTGATAATATTCTGAAAATTATTTCCTAAGATATGTTATATTATGCTAAAAAACATAAAACGGCCGCCATTTTGTAAATATGCACACATGATGAAGGAAATTCATAATATTCAAGTACGATTTGTGTGTACTATATGTGTACCAAGTTTGGTGAAGTTCTGAAGAAAGATTTTCTAAGACATGTAGTACTACGCTAAAAATACAAAAATGGCTGACATTTTAAAAATATTAACACAGTATGGTACTAAATACACAACATTCAAGTCAGCTATGTATTGGGTATATGAGTATAAAGTTTGGTGAAATTCTGAATAATATTTGCTAAGATATGTGATTCTATGCTAAAAACATATAAATTCCCCCATTTTGCTGCTTTCGCAAAGGGACACAGCAGTGCCTCATCTTCGCAGGGTTGCCAACAAACAGCTGGAAATTCACACTTAAAATTCAGTACAGTTTTACAAAAATTGGCAGCAATATTGGTGTAAATATAAATACTCCCAAATAAATGAGCACTCTTATTTTCGAATAACTTACAATTTCCCACAATTTTGATAAAAAAAATATTTTAAGTATAATTTTCCCTTGGTTATGGGGTAATTTTTACGAGTCTGGCAGCACTGGCGAAGATAGACGAGCTGTTGCACTAGACAAGTTCCGACAAGCCCGATAACGAAACTTGCGTGTTCACTGACATCGGTATGTTTCCTTTGCTGTAATAATTACACTGCTCGGCACTTCACGGGTACAGGAAGTCGGCTGTCAAGCACGCATAAAACAAAGATATAGTAAAGTTCACGTGACCACCCAAACACGGCTCACAAGGCTGAGACCTTGGAAGACGAGCTGCTGCGTTAACTTACTACGTAGTCTATGCAATGCTATTACTACTGTAGTCTGTCGCTCAAGAAGTACAGTTTTTTTTAAGCTCCGAAGACTGCCGTGCAGAAAAATCTTTTGACTTTGAAGTACTGCACAGTTCGAGAGTCAACTAAGAGTGTTTGAGCAAAATTAACTAACGAGAGAGGAAAAAACAACTTATTCCACGGCAACAGTTTTAGCAAGAAACGTAAACATATCTGTTTTTTTTTTTTTAAATTGAACTCGTATATTAGGCGAATAACACAAACCAGGACAAAATGCCAAGAATCCCTCCTAGTTCCATGAATAGTCACTATAGTATGCATTTCTGTACTTCATAGTAACAGCATATGCCAACGAAGTAACAGATACGTGGACGTGCCAACTTATGCACGAAACTTCAAAATTTTCCCACTTCGAAATCTTCTAATATAAACAAAAAAAATCAGTGGATAAATACATTGCATGCTACATTGTCATGGTCATAAAAAAGAATAATAAAAATTATTTGTATTTTATAAAAAAAATATTGAATTTTTAAAATTTTTATTTTTAGTTTCAGCATTTTTTAAAAATACAAATAATTTTTATTCTTGATTTTTATGATCATGACACTGTAGCCTGCAATGTCTTTATCCACTGTGATTTTTTTTTTTAAGTTTTGTATATCAGTTGGTTTAAGTGTAGTCCTTAAAAAGGAAACATGCAAAATATGACTTCAACAAGCCATTACGCGAAAACTATGAGAGATAAAAAAATTTCTGTAAGAGCCAAATTTAGTCACATATTGTGTCTAAAACAAGAAAAAAAAATATCTGGTGTAATAAAAAATTAAAATATGGTGATGATAATTGCGGTAGACCACGCCCTTAAAAACAGAGTAAGGAAATTTAAAGCTTTTTAAAAAGTCGCCACAAGTAGCCCATAGAATGAGGAGTGTAAACGTAAACGCCAAACTGTGATATAACTACACAAGTGAGACATCTAGAGGGCCGGACGTGAACCTCGCGTGCCGGCCCAGATTATGAAGCTGGAGAAAAGCTTCCGTATTTCGGCCTGTTTAATAGCTTCGGTTAGAAACAAAGCAACTGCATGTTTCACTTTAATTTTCAGTATATGTTTATTATTTGTTTTGTTGTTTTCCTATTTATTTGAAAAAATAAATGTTAAAAAATTGTTCTTTATGCTTAGGAGATATTAAATAAACATAGGGAGGGCATAGGTGGCACGTGTCAGCCCTCCTTTTTCCCCCACCTAACTACAGCCTGAATTATAACTGACAATTGATAAAATGTTCAATATTAAAAAAAATTATCATTAATGCTAAAGGTAACGGGTTGAATATGTATTGTAACTTCAGACATTTTAAATGTTACACTGATTCACATTCGATAACTGTAAATATGGCTGCATTGTTGCGGGATGACGATTAAAAATCATGCTTATGTACCCATTCTCACCTTATTCACGTCTTACAGTGAGTTCTAATTTCACACCTGTACATGTTCAGTTCGCTAATATATAAAAGCTTTAGTGGCATGATTTAAGAAAAATCCACGGAAAACTAACACGCATGAAGGAAACCTTACCTTTCTTCGAAATTACTTTTGCATAATTATACTATTTGTATGAGTTATTCGTATCAATATACCTAATTTGTCCATACCGTTGTGTTATAAGATTGGTTATCATATAAGATAACTGAAAAATGTATTTTCATATCCACTTACAAATATTTATAACACCGCTTTAAATTGCTATCCATATCCTGTGTACTCTTTTAGGAAGTCACTCAATTACTGTGTTGATATATTACAAAGAGTTTTGAAATTAGAACTTCGCACAATCCGCATACATCTAATGGAAAACAAATGAACGTAGTCAGCAATTAATGAATGCAGAGTTCCAGTTAATCTATAGCTATCGCTAACTGATCTTATATAATACGAGACCGTAGTAAAATTTAATTTAGCTAGGATTGGAGAATCTATTTAAATAAATTTTTAAGTAAAAAAAATAAAATTTTGTCTTTTTAATTGCTAACGTCATATAACGTACAATTCACGAAAACTGTGTGATTGGTCAGTTGACACTTCTCATCGATACCATCGCTCGAGCGGCAGAAATTGTCCCTTGCCAGACTTTTAACATTGATATTTCCATACCGTAGTTGAATTAACCTTAACCACGCTATCTCTAAAAGCCTGCAAGCAATTGAGAATCTCATGACTCATTGTGCTCTTAAAAACCCGACTCGAGTTACTTTTTAAATTCCACTAACTAAATTAGAATTTATTGGTGTGTGGACACACGTCATTGCTCATGTTTTTCTGATCATTCTTGTGTTGAATGATTACAAAGAAGAACAAAAAAAAAAACCGTTACAGAACACACACAAGAAAATAGAAAATTAATTCAAGAGGAATTCTTTCAGTTTTTTTTAAATGTGAGACAACAAGGATTTCTGCAGAAAGAATTCTTTGTTGGCTCACATAAAAAAAAAAAAAAACTGACAGAATTCCTCTGGAATTGTTTTTCTATTATCTTGTGTGTGTTTCGTATCTGTTATTTTTTTAATTGTATTTTGTCATTCAGCACAAGTTTGATCAGCCAAACATGAGCAATGGCGTATGTCCACAAACCAATACATTCTAATTGTAAACCCCCATTGCAACAAACATTTAAAACTCATCCACTAACTAAAATTCTGCTAACCTCGTAACTTGACTTAACCGCATTTTGAGTAGACTACAGAACTGCAGAGTTCAGGCAGTTAAAAATAAATGCAGATGTAATTTTGATCTCGGTATAGTATTTTCTCATAATTGCAGGCTTACAATAATTTTGTATCGAGGCATATAGGTTCAATTTTATATTGAAAATATGTATTCCGAGCGACGAGTTTTTGGATTACTTTATTAGTTTTGCCTATCGTAGTTGTATAAGAAAAAAAATTTAGTATCCGTTTTCTGTGCTATTGACTCAAGATACATGAAAATAAAATCCACTACGTATTCCAGTCTTCGGGCAAGATCACATTGAAATTGAGATAAGACCGGGGTGAAGGTTGGGTCGGCTGCTCGACTAGCGAGCCAAGCCTGTCGCCCGCCGGCCCGAAGAATGGATCAAGTGAGAGACACATGAGTATGAAAGCAGCGCGGGAATGACAGAGCATGGGGAACGGGAAACGGGAGTTCCCAGAGAAAACCCGCCGATCAAAGGTTACGACAAAATATTTTTTTTGTATCAGTGCGAATCATTTATACAAAAAAAAAAGCAAGCACACAACAGAATATGCCGTCGTAAGGGCGCGACCTACCACAATTTTCATCACCATGTTTTTATTTTTTATTTGTTCCAGAGGTTTTTTTCTTATTTTATCACACAAAATTAAACTAAATATGGCTCTAATGAAATATTTTATTTCTCACAGTTTTTTCGTAATAGCATGTTAAAGTCCAAATTTGAATGTTTCCGTTTTGAGGACTACACTAAAACCAACTGACATACCAATATTAAGAATTCACAGTGGATAAAGACATCGCAGGCTACAACGTCACATACATAAAAAAATATATTTTTTGGCATTAATAAAAATGCTGAAACTTAAAAAAAATTTTAAATTTGAATAATTTTTTTAAATACAAAAAATTTGATTTTGTGGTTGAACATAGCTAATATTGTAGCCTATAACATCGTTATTCACTGTGAATTTTTTCAGTTTGGTAAATGAGTTGGTTTTAGTGTCGTCCTCAAAACAGAAACATGCAAATTTTGGCTTTAACAAGCCATTACTCAAAAACTATGTGAAATTAAAAAATATTATTAGAGGAACATTTGGTCACATTTTGTGTCTTAAACAAGAAAAAAATAACCGGTACAAATGTAAAAATAAAACATGGTGATGAAAACTGCGGTGGACCGCGCCCTTCAGCAAGTGTTCAATGTAGCTAACACCAAAGATGACAGGATCACACACCGATATGTAGTTTGGTAGACATAAGTCTTAGCGACGAATTGTTGGTAAAAACAGAAATTGTTGTGAATGAAATATCAATACGTAAGTCGATTGGCGTGTTAGACAGTGGCTTCCCTCCCAGTTGCACATAGAAAATGTTCTGGAATTATCACACAATTTAACTACGCTTGCTACTATTTGTTGCTGTTTTGGGAAATCCAGTGCCGAACCTGGATAGACTGGATGGGAGACGAGAGGTCTGTGACCTCGGCAACCGCTGCCCTACTTAAGATATTTATGATAACAAAATATATTGCTTAATACTATTCCTTCTTTTGTTAATATTCTCTCTCCTCCTCCCCCCATCCCGGCCAAGTGAGTTACTGGCAATTCTTCTGCATTTACGCGGACATTTGAAAATAAGAATGTACGCATGCAGAGTGCAAAGGGGAAACCATGAAACGCAATAAATCTTCATTTATTGATCGCGTGACCACTTTGCTCAAATCATTCATCTCCTCTGCAGCGAGAAGCGTCGCATATAAAGATCTTCTGAGATGAGTCACGACATTACAAACCTCGTTGCCTGTACGTGCTATGAAATCGAGATTCAGTATACAGGGTAGATCTACCATTTACTGTGACATACTTTAATATCGTAACAAACAATGATGTTGCGAGTTTCATGAAATCGGGAAGGCTCCGTACACCAAGTTTACTAGGTTACCAACAGAAAGCAGACAAGTATATTTTCGGCATTGACTGACCAATGTATCACTTATAAGATTACAATTAGTTTAACATAGGCTATTTCTCTTACTGACGTTCGAAACCTTAGTACCACGAAGTAGGATAGAGTTTTCATATAACTAGAGATTATTGTTTATCGCGGGAAAACTTGATTGTGTGCTGGGTTTCATCACACGTTTAGCTTATAAGATTATTACTGGCTTTCTCTTGCACGAGGATCTATTACCCTATTTGGCTGAACCACTAAGAATCTCGCTATTGTTTTATGCCTATTATCGGTCTACAGTCAGCTACGTTGTATCAGACATATATCACCCAATCATACATGTCAAAGAAATTACAGTAATTTCAAGGGTATGTTGGTACAAAAATTTTTCGCGATATACCTACCATCATCTCTACCTATAACGTTTTGTATTCTGCTTCTGTACACAAGTTCGCTTTTACTATATGTAAATTTTTGTTTGTTCTTTGTAACCTATGGTTAGCAATAAAATTTTAGATTCATTGCCCGGTCTTTGTTGAAGTCATAGGTAAATCAAGAATTATAGTTCAGGGTCGAATAAAGAAAGGAAGCATACCAAGGATATTTAAACAGACCTAAAACTGGCTTGAAAATATTTTAAACTGAAATAAAACAATTTTTTGTTACAACAAATACTATTACTTATTTTGTTAGTTAAATATTTTGTTTTATTAAGCAATAAGGCTGTGACTAAACACATCTTGTGCTATTAATTAAAAGTCTGCACTCACACACGCACTATAGGGGAGTGGGAAGATTTCGCAGAAATTTCTAGTGATATTGATGTCTGCTCCACAGTTGTAAACTTCGGTAAGCACTATCATTAATTCTCTACTCAATACCTTACTTAGTTCTGTTTATAAATCTCGACTGAGATTTCATAACAGAATTCTGTAGCAAAACGTCTGTGTTGTGTACACAGCAATACCGTTTACTCCTATGTTTCGGTACGTAAAGGAGAGAATTATATTTGTGATGTTTGTAGTTAAGTACCTTTAGTTAAAACAGTAAAATTGCCGAAAACTTTTTCATGACAAGACTTGCACGTAGTTGTCAACTAAGAAACTATCTTGTATTTTTAAGTTTAGAAATATCCGACGATCGTGTGTTCAGTAGGAAACAAGAAAATTATTTACATATAAAGCATACTGACAACACTACTTGCGTACGTCGCATGCGCGTTGACTGAATTTGTGAATTGCGCAGGCGCGTAAACATACACTACGATGAAAAATAAACAGGCTCCATCTGTGAAATTAGGTATGGAATTCTGTCTGGAACCGGCGCAGTGACGGTACACAATGTCGCAGTGCTATATTCGTACTGAATTAGGTGGGGAATTCGATGCTGAATTATGAATAGCGTGTACCGGACTCAAGACTAAATGCTGAGATCCGTTAACAATAAGCCAATAAGTTGATTAAAATATATACAGCATGCATGTGGTCGTGTCCAAATTGACACTACAAATTCTGTCTAACGTTTAACACATTTTGGATTACTTATTCGAGTTCACGACTAATTTTACGTCAAATAAGCAATGTAATGCACACAGTCTAATGCGTTTCGTTCTGATATATAACCTACAAATAGCTTGTTTCATACAGGATATTAAGGAAAAACTATTTCGTGATTGGGAGAAATCGTAGTATGGATAAAAACAAGAAGGGAATGTCCAGTGCACATGGAGTCTGAAACGTATACCTGAAGAACTGTGAGCGCATGTTTAACGTTGCAAGTGTGAAACGACGTACATGCTATATTTGCTATTATGGATGACCTGCAGGCTCCAGTACACATATGAGGACAGAGTACTCAAACACTTATCCGCTGTGGTAGCAGGCAGGGAATGCCTGTTCGTGTGTTCATAGTGAATTTTGTTCACAATTCTCCTGTAGTGCAGTGCACGTTTGTACTTCAGTTATGCGTTTCGGACCACAGGTTTACTGAATTTTTTCTTCTCGTTTAGGTCCATTCTAAAACCTCTTCAAATGTGGAATATTTTTTTCTAAACATACCGTAAATTCTCATGAAGGCTTTTTCGACCATAAGGAGGATCGTTATTGAGACAGCGGATAAGTAGACTTTTATATTACCAAGACAGTTTGTGTTCAACCCGAGTTATCGCGTGTGGGAATCGTGTCGGATGATGTCGGTTGTTAGCGGCTTTTCTCGGGAGTCTGCTATTTAATTCCGGCGCTGCTGACACGTATCTCACATTACCTCTCAGTACCAACCTTGGGAGCCCTGGTTCAGTCATATTTTACGTTTCTGCTTTCAGACAAAACTATTATTTTGCATTGAGATAAGAAAAATATTGCTGAAATTGAAATTAAGAAATAATGGTAAATAATAAGTAGGTCTTTATAAAGAGTTTATTTTTTGAGAATTTAAATACCTATTGGTTCACATGTTTCAGAGCATTGAAGAAAAATCCTGAAGGATCCTATAGCAATGTAGGATGCACGAAGATAAAAGTAAAAAGTCGCCAATGGTATACATGTCGCTTCAAATACTAAGCTACATGTTATATAATTTAACACACAATTCCTTATAAAAGCATCAGTTTAAAATTTTAGGTTTCTGGAAAGTAATTTGTAAAAATTAAAAAAAAAAATACTGCATCTCTAAACAGTTGTTTTACCTACAGTTTGAGCAAAAATTTTGCTCGAGTGGCGTATTTCTGAAGAACAACCTCTGACGCCGAACTCTCGTGCATTTTAGAGTGGCGAAACAGATTACGCATCATTCTGTGTAAACGTATGCTCATAACTTTAGCGAATGTCATTATCTAGGGGGTGGTGTTCGTAGTTATTCAACTTTGGCTTCCAAAAGTGTGCAGAATGCATATGTATATTTTAGCGTTGAATTATCTACCACACACGACGACCAGAATCACTTCACTTCACTTAACCACAACGGCCAAAATATACACTTAACTCTGACTGGGCGGCTTCGTCATGGACGAAAGCTGATTCTAATAACCTCGTCCTCGTCGTTTAGTTTATAAAACACATGAGTATATCTTCACCCTAGAGAGGAAAACAAAAAAGTTTGTCACATGGCATAATTGTGAAACACAAAATCCAATCACTTCAAAGTATTGCGGTCTGATGCAGCTATGTTTCATAGAAGCTGGCTGGTGAGGTAAACTCTTCCTCGCCGTATGACGTCAGAAAACAAGTGACTAGCAGTCAAGTTACGAACGCTGGTATGAATAGCCGATGACATTATTATTTCCTCGTAAATCGCCGTGCAGCTTCGTAGTAGGGATTAGATCGGCCGCCCTGGTTGAAGGGGGAGTGTTAGACAATTTGAGTATATTTTAAGTTATTGAGCCATAACATTTATTCAAATTGTATTATGAAAATTTTCTCGTCGACAAAGCATACGATATATTCCTGATAAACTGCTTGGCATAAATAAGAATGGAATCTTTCATTAATTTTTCATGCAGTATCATCGCAAAAGAAATATAGGTTAGTTTCCAAGAATTCTCTTGCAGTGATTCTGCATGAGAAATAATGAAAGACTCCATTATTATTTATGTCAAGCAGTTTACCAATAATATATCCTATTGTTTGCCGAAGAGAAAATTTTGATAATACAATTTCAATAAACATTATGGCTCAATAACTGAAAATGCAATAAAATTGTCTAACACCTCCCTCCCCACAATCCCTTAACGTAACATGTGTTGGGTGAGTTGAACACAAATGCTACCGGGTGATAGGAAGAAAACAAAACTACCTTATAAGGTACAGCAAAATTATGTTATTCTCGAGGCAAAATCTGGTTACGACTCATTATTGGATAACATTTAAAGTATTTTCGTGTTCTGGAATGAAAAACACTCACGCATGGTAAAGCTGAAGTTAAGAAAATATAGGAATACTGATAAGGACGGTGCTGAGACATTTCCTTGGTTGTAAAACTATTTTAAAAGCAGACGAGAAACCCCTGGTACGTCTACAGAATAACAGTTTTCATTAATTTTTTCAGTTGTTATTCCGTGGTAAGCGTGCTAACAATGTATTGCGACATAAATTGTCTGCATGTCTTTGTTCTTACCTTGTGAAGTGTCCATGATAGCTGAAAATGAGACGAAGACATATCAACGCTCATTGCTACGGTAGGTTGTTTTCCTGCTCAAAAAACCTTGACTACTACGAGATAGATTGCTCATTCCATTTGAGTCGTACTTGCTTATTAAAACACCATCATAGTACTTAAATGGCGAAAGATTACTAGTTATTAACTTTCCACGGCGTGAAAGTTGGGATTATGTTACTCACATTTGACATTTTTTGTTAGTATGTATTTTCTAAACCGGATCTCGTTTACTCACATTAAAGAGGCTCGTACGCCTTTATTACATGTTCGGAGAATAGACCCCAGTAAACGATACGAGCTGCACTAACAAATGTGCTTAACTCCTCATCACCCTTACGCACTAGGCGTGCAATGATTCTATTATTGTGCTCTACCATAGGAAATAAATATGTTGCAGTGCTAGGGTCTACTTGCAGTAAAATCACACATATTTGACTACATACATATCGACGTACGTTACATCGAAAAAAATGAACGACTTAGCAAATAACATACAATCTATATTTCCTAATTGTACTGTTTTTTTAACACACAGCCATTGCAATTAAAGCTATCTAATACCCATCGTCTGTCACAGTCGTATTCCTATAGCAAGTCTACGGCAAAATATAAACAAGTAAAAATTTGATATCTATGAATTTTACTCAAAATTAACTCATACTTCAGTTTCAGATTATCACACCTCCACATCCTCCATTTCTGAGATAATAACGGAGCACATACGTTGTGTTTTATCTAATGCTGCCTCTTAACACTCATGAAATATTTTAATAAGGCGCTTACCTACGAAGTTTCCGCCACTACTTCCGAAGTTACAGTCAAATGTGTTCTTATATTACCACACTTGTATAGTAACAACACTAAACTACTGCGCCATTTACTAGCTGAAGTATGGTAAGGTTGCTATACTATTTACATTCAATACTGTTCGAGAAGTTTCCTCACAGTGTAGCCAAACTTCAATCATCCTCGACACAGGCCACTACACTGTTTATCAAAATACGGCGACTCGAAGAATTGCCTAGATTTTACTCCACCTCTAAAAATGAAGGAAGTGAACATAGAAGCGTGTTGCTGTAAAACTGCATTCCGTACACTATTTGTGGATAAAAATATTATCTTAATTTCTTTGGCTCGGATTTTAGTTACATTCCTTGTCGAAACACTTACTATCCTCTCCTGTATTTCTTTTACCGAGATTCTCGTCATTTTGTAGTAATTTTAATATAAATTTAAATTATAGTAACTCGTAATAAATTTAATTTTTGAGATTAACATAACAGTTATCCGTTTTTGTTTATGCCTAAATAAAATCAACACGTTTTTCTTCATATTACTAGTTTATACCAGCGGCAGCAGAATAATATATTTATTGTGGTATAATGACATTTGCGGAAGGTTTCGGGTAGGTTTGCGCGCACTGGGTTGTTTTATTCAGGTGAATTGTTTTTTTTTTTCGAGAGATTCGTATTTTTTGTGTCTAATAATTTATTGGGGAGATTATGTTTCTATTCTTGTAAGTGTGTTTCTTTTTACGTGTACTTAATGACATTTTTAAACTGATATCTTCGCACGTAATAATTAGTCTTAAACGAAAATATATGAAAGTGTATTTTGGTATTATTTTATCATATTCAATTTCAACACATAACAAAACGTTTTACGAATTTCTTGGCAAGTTTCAATTACACCTCATATCTAATTTCAACACATTTATTGTTATTCTATGGTTGGTTATGTGTATTTAATGTAATTTAAGATAGAACCAGAGGTCAAATAATCAGGAACGAGAAGGGAAGCTACCATGATATGATACATTTTAAAAACAATTTATATAAAAATTCAGGATCTTTTTATTTACCAGGAATCAAACTTGCTTCTACCCAACCACAAGGCTGTTTTATTCTCACGGTGTCACCTTAATCTACAGAATATGAAGCGTTTGTTTCCTTAAAAATAATTGACTAATGTGCTTTTGATATAGATTGTTCTACTTATCAAGTAATTGGTGAATTAAATATTTCAAACTAGGCCTATACTAGCGTAGACATTGACGTGTGTTTCAGTTTCATTTCCAATGAGGTATACTACACTTGAAAATTCCATTATATCGTAAAACAAAATAAAATAAATTTTTTTAGGAACATTGGTAACATCATATTACGTGTAATTAGGTTATTTAATGCAAAAAAAGAAGAAACATAAACACAGAATCGTTTAAGGGCTTGTTCCCGAGTTTTTTTTCAGACTGCTGCCAATAACTCAAATATTTTTTACCAAAAGTTTTGAAAAAAATTTGAGTCAATGTGCAATCACACGATGCACAATACTGTGGACGCGTTTTTTTTATAAATAATGTACCATTCGCCAGCAAAAAAAATAATTTCCTTCATTTTTGCTTATTTTCACTACGAAAAACGTGGTACTTTGGGTAATGAAATCTAAAAAAAAAAACCTTTCAGTATAATTCTACAAAAAAATTCAGCTACAAATTATAACATATAAGTGTCAAAACTGTGCAGCGAAACTTTGATATGAGTATTAGGTAGCAATAAAAAAAAGATTTTCGAAATCACTGCAAAACTCCGTAACAAGGCCTTAAACAATAAGCAAGTGGCAGATAGTGGACTACTGACGAGTTTTGAAACATTACTACCCGATGCTGTTTGGTAACACTTAAATAGACGTAGCCAATCTTCGCATTCATAATTATTACGAAGCATTTAACTTTCCATCAAACTCCAGATATTCGGCAGTCAGATATTGAGTGTTGATCTCTTAGTACCTTCACCTTACAATACATTTTCTCTTAACGGGATAAATTAGTTCAGAATTTGACATCACTTGTTATGCCCATGAATTACGTGACGAACGAATTTAACTTTTAACGTGTAGTTAAAGATCCTGCTGACTATAAACTATAACTACAGCAATTTATTGAGGGAAGTGCGGTATATCAATTTAACGGATGCATTAAAAAACTGTAAAAGTTATTTCTGGCACGAATGTAAGGCATTTTTGTAAATTTAGTATGTGAATTTTCGCAAATCTATTACCGTTAACCGCCATACAACTCAAAGATTTGTCTAATATTTACTGAATTATAGTATGGCATTAATTCACATAATCTTTTCTGACACAAGTTCAAAATTTTCATCATATCTTATCAACGGCACGTCGAAAAAATTTACATTATTATACATTTAGTTTCTTACACACATAGTTAAAGTTCAAGGAGTAAAATTATTTGGTACTAAAATGAATCATTGAAGATTTCATATTCACTATGATTACAGTACATTTTGTCTTGCATTATGTCGGACACTATATATCGTGTAATTAGTAACTACCCTAAGATCTACCTATAACTTACTGACGTTCTGTGAAACAAAAATATTCTATTTCATGTTACTCGTTTGATGTGCAAGTTCACATTTGCGCTTGATTCTCGGTCTTTGTTTGAGGCTACAGCAACAATATTTATAAGCTCAGGAATTATATATAAGTTCCGCATCCAAGCACATCCTCCCCGCTTCGTTCCAAGAGTTAGTGATGCCTTCATCCGTGGAGGATATCACAAAGAGAATGATTGTGCATTTCTGTAATGGCTACGACTGTGAGTTTCCCAATTCCCCGGGGATCCTTTTGGAATGCTGACTTGAAGTCAAGCGTATACTTGGCTCTTTATATCAACGCGTGGGTTGGGATAAAAGGTGGACGGGTTACCAGGCAGAAACCATATTCACCACAAAGCCCAACCACAACTACGCACTGGGCTTAGTGGCAGCGGTAGCTAAATGCCAGAGTTCCGGCGGAGCGGTATAACCACGGAGAAGGATTTGGTTAACGATCGAGAAGAAGAGGGTTCTTCTTTTGTACTAGAGACTGCTTTCCTAAACTAGCGCAACCTGGAATATCTCTGCGCAGATTTGATTGCATCTGTAGAGCAAAAACGAACCAAAGAACTTGGAGTTTCATCCACATAACATACTATACGAGGCATATATTTTTATGTAGCAGGCCTGGAAAATGAATAGTTATTCTTAAACGTCGTGTCGATTTCTTTAGATAACTATCATAATCGCTATTCTGTTTGTGTAACCTGGTAGTTAATCAGTTTTAAAAAGATGTGCTCACTGTGAAGATCATATTAACTAACTACAAATACAATTTAAAAAATTTGCCGCTGGAATCGAAACAATAATGTCTGGACATAAAATTGCTAAAATATTTATATAGAATTTATTTTTAAATTTTAATAAGTTTTATTTGATCTTCATACGTAACAAAAACAACCGAGTTTGCATAACCTTTTTTCAGCACTGCAACTAATTCCTCAAAACGAGTTAACTGACAAAAATAAATAAAATCAATATTGCACTTAATGTTTGCGTTATGTGTAAAAAAATGCGATATTTTTCTTTCTAAACTAAGCGGATTTGAAATCGGCGTATTGTATTCTACAGTATTATTGACAACTATTAGAATATGGTTTGTATGATAATTTTATTGTGCTGTTGTACTGTTTAAGTTGGTCGTAATACGGAGCGATATTAACGACACGGCTATGGTTACATAGTACATAGAATATATAAAAATTTACTAACGCAATTATTTTAGGTGGAATTACAAAGAATTACATAAATTTCTATAGAAATTAATTGAAAATATACAAGTACAGACTAAATTGCGAGCATTTACGAGAAAATTACTAAAAGGTAAATATATTTTGCAAAAAAAAGTTGTAGGGTGTCAAAACATTTAAACAGCTGGTGTAAAAACTCCAAAAATATTTACTTTTTTTATTTATTCGGTCCGCGCTCATAACATAACTCAAGTTAAAAAAAAATAGCAACATTACAGATGAAAGTAATTCGTATCCAAGCGTTATGTATCGCATACATGTTCTTCTGCTCTAGATCTGCCGCAAAAAAAAATTGAATAAAGTAATAACATTTTAATGAGCTTTCTTGACGTGCACTCAGTATGACACAATACTCCGTGGCTACAACTCTCCTGCAATCATAATTTGCTGACAATCTATTGCTATAAACAATGCAAATGCGTGTACGGTCTAATCAGCAGGTCAAAGCTAGCAATATTAATGTCGGTGTTTTTTTACAGGATAGCAGCTGAAATTTCGTGTGTACGCCAGCGAATTCGCAGATGTCTGCAATTTGAGCAATAGCTCAAATTACAAAATAACAGTACGTTATACGGCTGATTATGGTATTGTAGTTCATTTCGTCGGCTCGCGCACGTGTTAGCACAAGCGATAATTCCTCTCATTTGAGAGCACTGCGTGTTAAAATACTGAAATGATGTAATTATGAACATGTTCTGAAATTGCTGTGCCTAGCGCTGCCGGCAGTATACGAGATCACACGCATCATTTCTCTCTCACGTTTTCCTTTTTACTGCGGTTATTAACATACTCGGTGGTAAATTTTACAAAATGTTACTGCTATTTTTGTGAACTGCATATGGCGTGATTAGACCGCGTTGAGGACTGAACTGAATAATTAAGTCTTTTTTACTGATATGTAACAAAATCCCCTCGAACGAGTATAATTTTGAATTTCATTACTAAATTCCGCAGTTTTTTTCTCCCTCGGAATAGAGATTGTAATTTAAGCTCTCGGTACATGCAGCATGTTCATGAAACGTGGTCCAAATTATTACGGATGTGTTCATTATTCTTGAATTTTTTTTTTGTTTATTTCGGAGCATTTCCGACATTGGTGTTAAAGAGCGTACCAACATAAATAAGACCTAATCATCGAAAGACGGACGTAAACTTGGAGTGACACAGCTGGGCGTGTTATCATTTGAGAAGGTAACCTGAGGGGTGGGAACCTAGGAGTGACATTGACCGGAAAGGAGTATCTGTAAGTGTAGAAGAGAAAAGAGGACAGAAAATACTAACACACGCATTATTTTAGTAGGTTTTCTCGTAAACAAATACGTTTCTAAAGGATTTTAATACTAATATGTATCCACAAAGGACGTGTCTAGGTTACTGTAATTAAATTATTTCTTTAATTAATAGAAGATTCTGCCTAAAGGAATGCCCACTGGTAAAAAGGTTTTTGCCGATTTTGCCTCATAGTCTACACCCAAAATCATTCCAGGCGAAGTTGGGATGGTTCATTATCACAAGCCATTGTACTCTAAACATGAATAAGTAAGGAATGAACCATTACGGTGAATTTCCAGTAGTTTCGGTCAAATATGAGCACCTGAAGTCAGTGACAAGGTGCTCATTATTTTAAGTGACTAAATGGTAGCCTGCTTGTTTGAATGAGAGTTACACTTTTCGCCTTGATGTTTTTGCCGAGTTTTGGTGAATAAAGTGAGCAATCAAAAAAAGCCCTGCTAAGGTTATATTTTAAGGCTCGGTTTCAGTTGCCATATTGAATTTTATTATTTTTCGCTTTTTTGAAATTCTGAGAAGAAGAATTTTAAATCGGCGACTATACCACAAATTCTATCTACTTTGTGCTACAGTACAAACATAGCAGTTTATTTTGTAGGGCAAATTATGAATATAAAAAAATTTGCCTCACACATTGCGGCGTAATTATACGTTAACAACTAAATCGCAAGATCTGCACTGTAGCGAAATGTAAATAGAATATGAGGTATAACTGCATATTAAAATTTTTTTCTTAGACTTCCAAAAAAAGCGAAAAATAATAAAATTCATTATGACTGAAACCGGGGCGTGGTCTACAGTGGATAAATACATTACAGGCTACAATGTCATGCTCATGAAAATAAAGAATAAAAATAATTTGTATTTAAAAAAAAATTGAATATTTTTAATTTTTTTTTTTTTTAGTTTCAGCATTTTTTATTTTAATTCAAATAATTTGTATTGTTTATTTTTATGAGCATCACGTTGTAGCCAGCGATGTCTTTATTAACAGTTTTTTTATTTAGTTTGGTGTATCGGTTGGTTTTAGTGTAGTCGTTAAAACGGAAACATGCAAAATATGACTTTAACAAGCCATTACGCGAAAACTATGAGAGATAAAACAATTTCATAAGAGCCAAATTTAGTCACATTTTGTGTCTAAAATAAGAAAAAAATATCTGGTACAGATAAACAATAAAAAATGGTGATGAAATTTGCGGTAGATCGCGCCCTTAAGCCAATTCGTAACTTTCCGATTGTAACTGCTAACGACGGGAAATATCTAACCTCTCTGGACACGTCACTTGATGTTTGTAAGTGTAATATTTATTGTGGAGTCAGTAGGAACCTATACAATTTGATAAAAACAGTTTATTAATTATACAAAATACATTTAAGTCACTTGCGATTAATTTTGTTTCAGTAATGTTGTATTTAAATAGGAAAATACATGGAACTATATTGAGTAATTTCACTGCCAACCATACAAGCAGTAAGGCAACTAGAGTTAATAATGAATTATATGCAGTAACGACTGGTGATATTTTTCGAAGGTTTAATTTTTAGTGCTCACATTATCCCGAACGACCTATAGAAATTAATTGTTAATTGGAATTTCTTTGGTTGACATTTCGCTGATTGTAACGACTGATTCCGATTTTTCTTGTCGTCTCGCTCATCGTTATATGCACGTACGAACTACTGATACAATTTCTAATGACATTGTTCACGAGACATAAAGTTCCGCTACCTACACTAGACTGTTCACAATAAAATGAGCACTTTTTAAGTCCTGTTCATTGTTTTCCTGCCATTCTGATTGTGTTTTTTCCAGTACAAGTTTATATGAAGACAGTAGTATAGTTCACACATTGTGTTTATTTCACCGTGCTTAAAAATTACCGTCAGCCTTCCCAATAAACAATATTTAATATTATTATTGAAATCACCGTTTACAAAGTGCTCACTTATCTGTGAATAGCCCAGGTGCGTCATTTGGGGGTTCAAGGGGCCCCTCCCCCAGCAAATGCTGGATTTAGAATTTTAAGTGTATAAATTATATATTTTGTGTGTTTCGTTATTTAAATAATGCGAATTTTAGCACATAAAACTGAAGTTTTATTATTAAAGTTTCTAATTTATACATGCTTAATTAATAAAATAGATGCTACAAGGTCACTGTCGCCAAAAAAATCTTGCCCCCTCTCCCAAAGAAAAATCTTAAATGACGCTCCTGGAATAGCCTGTACCTAAACTTGACATACATTTTGGGTTCACCGTGGTGGTGAAGTTGTCAAACTTTTTGCTTCATACCACGTTGTTCCGGGGTTAACTTCCAGTGGGGAAAGTCCAGATTTTTTGCTCTTTGAGGAGGAAGGGGCATTACCTTTGGCCGGCGGCTTTTCTCGGGGTTATCCCGTCAGTCCCGTCCTTACATTGCGCCACCGCTACATACTGAACATACGTCAAACACTTAACTGCACAAGACCGCGCTAACTATATCTCTTCACTTCACTGAGGCACATTAACCCTATGTCTTGCCAAAAATATAAATAAATAAACTAAGTCACGAAGGTCGGCCGAATACAATTCTGTCCAATTTCTCCAGGGGTCGTCGGGTGAAAAGAAAAAAGTCTCACTTTAATTATGTTTTTGTGCAGATGGGAGGTTGGCATGACACGCCAAGCTTCTCATCGCCTGCTCCCTTCCCAGACCTATGTTTGCGCTCACAACGCCAGGGAGAAAGAAATGGAACAGGACCAGCGACCGCATTAGCCTGCCGAGTAAATCCACGGCCGCAGACCCCTAGCGTCGCTGGTGGAAGGCTGGCGAGGAAGGGAATATTAGGTGTTGGTGGGGGGGGGGGTAGGTCGCCACTGGTTTTATCTGCTCGCGAAATGAGAATTCCAGCTTCGCCAGGCCGCGTTCCACCCAGGAGACTATGGAGCCTGTGGGAAGAAGGGAGTGGGGGTTTCTACGAGAGAGAAAGGCGCCTATGCAAGGACGTGCTCGCCAACGCCGCATTATGAATACTTCCCCTGCCTCCTCCCCCTTCAACCTATCCTCCACCCACGCCCGCGAACATAACGCTTTTTATTAAGAACGGGTGCCGTGGGGAAATTTTCGAATACGGTGTTGTTATTATTGCGTTGGGTTTTACGCCGCACTGTTATTCACAGGGAAATCTTGAGGTTGCGGACTTGATTACTACAACGGTTTGCAAACAACTACGAAAACAGCGACTCCGAGGGACTGGGGTTGCCATGACTTCGATTTGTTCAGTATGTAGGAAAAATAGAGGATTTGAATGATTTGCCTTTCGTATACGCCTTTAGGCCTAAGAACGTTTATTGCAATGAGGGTAATTGATTTAGTGAACTTGTTGTCGGACATAACCTATTACATTACTGTGTTGTCTCAGAAAACCAAGAGTCATCAAAGAAAAAATAATAAAGGAAATACAAGTAAAATTTGCTGTAGTTAAAGCATTCATAAATAATAAAACATGAAAAAACCCCAAAAAAAATTGTGTCAAATTACCGAAAATACAAATTGATTCATTAAATGTTTAATAAAAGACAAAGGGAAAACAACATAGAAAACTTAGGAAACTCGGAACACCAAAATTAAAACATCTCAGACAACAAAAACCTAAGACGTCACAAACACAAGACTGGACGAAAATACGACGAAAACCGATCAACATAATAGAAGTAAAAGTACATGCGACAGGCTAGGGCGTTATTTATATAAAAATGCAATAAAATTTTTTTGTATCAAATAAAATTCCTAAATGTAGCAAAAAAATTTCAAATTTCAGAAATGTTTTAAAAGTACAAAACATTGTTTGAATGGGTTTTATGTACTTAAAGCCCTAGTCCGGGAAATGAAATGTCGCTGTGAATTATTTAGTTTCTTTATGTTGATTGGTTTTCGGGGGGGGGGTGG
>PNEQ01090762.1:0-34538 GCA_003012365.1 Medauroidea extradentata
AAAAAAAAAAAAAAAAAAAAAAAAAAAAAAAAAAAAAAAAAAAAAAAAAAAAAAAAAAAAAAAAAAAAAAAAAAAAAAAAAAAAAAAAAAAAAAAAAAAAAAAAAAAAAAAAAAAAAAAAAAAAAAAAAAAAAAAAAAAAAAAGCAAAAAACCTCTGGAAAAAAAAGAAAAAAAACCGAAAAGCCACAAAAACAAACTAACTGACAAAAAACCCCGTAACAATATGTTCAGGAATCATTCCAGCATTCACTTGTAATAATTGCGGGAAGCAATGGAAGTAACCGAAATCAAGACGGCCCGACTCAGGATTTGAATCCTTGTCCTGCCGAGTGCTGATCCAGCGTGTCACTTCCTGGCTCAGTGCCACAATGAGATATGCTCTGTAACGAGAAACAGTATATTTACAGTTTACGCGACTGACCAACGACATAAAACTGTTCTTACACTTACTGGATAAGAAAATTTTAAAACAGGGAATGAAATAAATTTTGTCAGTATACCTATTACTAAAGCAAGTTTTCGCACGAATGTAAAAGTTGAAGCATTCTTGTGTCTTTCTTTGTTCCAGGAGGCCTCAACTTAGCACTTATCTTCACTGCAGCAACTTGGAATCTGTCCATTTCAGAAGAAAGCGACACTGTTATTAGAGCCAGACAATACTGGCACTATCAAACTCTTGATATGCCTTATTGGGAAACATTACAGGTAGGACTTTACCCTCACAAGGCTGAAGAATATAAAAGGAAGTTCTGGGTCTACGAATGTTCTAAAAATAATTTAGCAAAACGTTTTTGGCTCATAGACTTATCAAACAAACACAAAGAGGTCATTTCGTCTGAATGTTTTACTGGAATGGATGAGCTGTATATCATCTATTTAAATAACAATATGATCACTTCCATTCCACACAATACATTTACAAACAATCGTTTATTGAGAAAAATTGATATTTCTTCTAACAATATCAGGTACATCGATAAGGCAACGTTCCAAGGTCTGACAGAACTGCAGTTTCTTTTCTTAGATCATAATATGATAAACCAGATACATCCTGACACATTAAATGGCTTGAAAAATCTTGACGAACTGCAAATAAATTCCAATTATATATCAAACCTTCATGTAAACCAGTTCAGAGATCTATTAAGTTTGAGATTTTTGAAAATCGAAGATAACTGTTTGACGTCTCTTCCCGAGCGCATTTTTGAAAATCTCGGACATCTGCTGGAGTTAGATGCCTCAAAAAATCGCCTGACTTACATAAGATCAAAAACATTATCGAGCTTGAAATCAATTGTAAAAGTTGATTTAAGCAACAACTTAATAACCAAATTGCCGAAATTAGTTTTTCAACAATTGTTGGGAATAGCGCATGTAAACTTATCTGTCAATATTATAGAATCTGTGTACCTGAGTCGTATACCTATTACATTCAACTACTATACAAACGGCACAAATGTAATAAAACCTAAAACATCAATGTGTGAAGGAATGTCAAATACTCTTCCTTGTTTTGTTGTAAAAGCTTATGACGTACCACCAGAAATATTCCACTACATGGATTTTTCTCACAATAATATTAGTGAAATTATGTTTAGTAGAATGTTTGCGTCTCACACACTAGAGATATTTAACATATCTTTAGCTGCAAACCCAGGATTGTCCATATCACCATATTTTATCAAGCAGGAGAAGTATATAACACAGTTAGACTTCAGTTATAATAATTTAGGATGGAAGAATATTACATTGTTTAACGAGATCTTGCAGCTTCTGCATCTTAAAACACTTGTTATTGTTGGCTGTTCTGGGTGCGAATATTTCACGGAACTATTAATTTCTGAAGTGTTGAATGAAAACAACAATGTTCTGATAATGTGCAGTGAGGAATATAAGTTTGTTACAAATCCAACACCTTCAGCCGGAGTAGACAAGGCAGTAGATGTCCTCGTACCTCCAGTGAGCTCTAAACTACACATAAAAAATTGCAGTGATACATCCGATAATGTTGCCTTTAATAATTCCCTGCAGTACTATTATTATCCTTGTTACAGTTTAGCCGAAGTAACTAAAATAGAGGATCACCTCATAAACTCGTATTTGGAAATTACATGTGAATACACTGAGGAATGTTCATATTTATCTCTTTACATTCTACCCAATATGAATCCATCGGCATCCTGCGTTCTTTTGTCACACAATGAAATTAGTGTAATAGAAACAAATTATTTTCTCGACTATTTAAAACTTGTTTATTTGGACATGTCATTCAATAACTTACACTCTTTTTCTGACAATGTGTTTAGTTATTTACATGAACTAAAAGTTCTTTTGTTGAATGATAACAATTTACATTTTCTAAGTTATTCAACATTTAGTGGCTTGACAAATCTTTTGACGCTTAGGTTATATGGGAACAAAATCTCCGCTTACGACCCAGACAGTCTAGCCCACTTACCGCAACTACAGGAACTTACCATCAGCTTCAGTAATTTGAATCAGTTCCACGGAGAAACTTTCAGAAATATGTCCAGATTACGTCATCTGGAAATTCAGGAAACTAGCGAAATGAAATCTCTAAAACATAGTTTGGAAGCGGAGTATTTTAGTGATTTTATTTTTCTAGAAACATGTAAGATAATAGGTTTCAAAATAAACGTTACTTCCATTGGAGCTTTATTTGTATCCTACAATATGAGTGCGATAACCATTTTAGAGAGCACACTACCTGTTTCCTCTTGGCAATTGTTTGACAAAGCAGCGAACATTCACGAAATTATTTTAGCACGAAACAGAATCACAGGCTTGGATAAAGACACATTCGTAAATTTGAAAAATCTCCATTTTTTAGATGTTTCTGAAAATAAAATTCAGCTTCTTGATAGAAATTTATTTGCGAGTACATTATTTTTACGACATATTAATATGTCTTACAACATGATCTCAATCATTCCACGGGAAGTATTTGATAAGTTGTCACTGTTAGAATTCTTAGATTTATCATTTAATAATATTCTGCATGTTAACTGGAATATCTTACAATATTTATTTGGCATTCAAAATATAGTTTTAAGGGGAAACATGATTGGACAAGCAAACAGAACATGTCCGGCAACGTCTTATGCGAATAAACACTGCAACGCAATCAAATTGCTAGACATTTTAAAAGGAAACTTTAGCGTACCGTCGCTTGGCTTGCAGTTCTCAAGAAAAATAAATTTGACGACAATTTCACTTGAAATGAATTACATAACAGTTGTTAACAGTCAATTTTTCGAAGGGTTTACTTCGTTGAGAAACATAAGCTTAGCATTAAATTACATTTATGAAATTAAGGACGAAACATTTGATAGCACTCCTATTTTAAGTGTTCTCAATATATCTTACAACTCAATGACTCTTGTAAGAAAACATTTGTTTGCAAATCTGTTCAAATTGCGTGTATTAGATTTCACACATAATCAATTGCAATATATAGAATCAGGCGCGTTCAAAGACCTTCACGGTTTAAGTGTACTTAAACTTGGATTCAATGAATTGAAAATGTTTGATTTTGATGCTTTATCACGTCGTTGTTTGTTAAGAGAAATTCACATAAACAACAACCAAATTAAATCATTGCGAGTAAAATACTTCTTTCACTTTTTGCATTATTTGTACATAAATAATAATCCTCTCCAAAAAGGTGTCACTGAACTATTAAATAGAACTGATGTACTCAGGCATCTCGATATTTCGAATATTAGTGTGTGCGATATTGTCAGCGATCCATTTAAAAAATTTGGTAGGCTTAATTCTATTAAGATGGGTAGTAATTGTTTTCGAGGTCTCTCAGGTGTATATTTTTCATCGTTACAAGAACTTATTGTCTTAGATGTGAGTTTTTTACATTCTGCAAGTTACACGTTAGATACTCGCCTAGGGTGGAAAAACTTAACACTGATAAATACATGGTTAGAAATGTCTAACCTAGAGTACCTCATCTTAACAGAAAATCCGATATGTGCGGATATTGAGCGGACCCAGATAATTGAGACCCTTTTCCTTCCCGAGAAATGGAAATGGACAATTTGCTCAACTGACGCAACAGTGCCGAGTTTCATAGTTGCGCGATCAGGGATGAGCATTGTAGGTTTCTCACACTTCTATAAGAATAAGCCATGATCCAGTTTAAAATGGTTAAATTGTATTTCAAAGCCACTGTTTACTTTTGTAAAATGTGTAATTATGAGCACAAAATTAAATATAATGTTATATAAAATTTAGCTGCCATGTAAGCTTCGATTACAACTAGGGCGCATATCGAAGCCTGTCTCCATTTCATGCGCTGATAGGGCAAAATATATGTTTATTCGTAACATTTTACATTGATCAAAAACATGTTGGTTTTGACTTCTTTCATTAGGATGTCGAACAAGGTATTTAGTTTTGCTAAGTGATTAACAATACTTGTATGTTTGAAAGTTAAAACCGTGTAAACTTTTTAACGTTACTGTTCAGCGTGTTTATAATTTGATCTTGCAATACATAACATATATATATGTATATACAAATCCCCCCTCTGCAATTCTCCATTGTTAGATAAAATATAAGTATTATATTCGATATTACTAAAAATAAGTTATATTGTGTCTTTGTATTTATATTCTTCTATATGTAACATGTTAACGTAATATTTTGTAGTATAACCAAAATTATAACTTTTTTTCTATCGACGGACTTAGACTACTTATGTATAGATAACTATTTTTATTACATTTATTAAAGTTTAAAACATTTTGTTAAAAAAAATTATTTCTTACCTAAGAAATATTTTTGTGGTACTCTTCTTGAGTTGAACTTGATGGTACATGCCGAAATAATTTATTTACATTCGTTAGTGAAATTTAATACATGTGTATATTTTTTACACTGACTGTTAAATAGCTTCCTTTGTTCTGATTAAAAATATTATGTTATTTTGATATTATAGTTTGTGGAAATTTGTTAATTGTATTCAGATACTAAGTAAAATGTAGACATTTTTAACAGTGCATTGATTTTAGTTACAAAAATATTACTTAAATTTAAGTAATTTTTGTAAATTAATTTTCCTGTGTATAGGCATATATTAAAAATGATCATTGTAACTAATTTAAATAACATTTATGTTTGTAAGATCTTAATGGTGTTTACTATTTAACAGTACTGTGCTGAATTTAACTGTAATGAAATTACATTGTTTAAAGTCATAAAATATTTTAGTTTTCATTATAAATATTATCCTATATTTGTAAATTGAAATAAAAAAACTTAAATAATAAATGTTAATATCTATTAAACAAACAATGTATTTAATCAAGTCTAGATGAGGGATTTACAACTATTCTTATAAACATATATAGAAAATAAAAAAAAAATATTCAAAGATGGAAACACTGTCAAAATATCTTAAATTGCGCCAAATGTATTATATTTATTTGACGCAACATTATGTTACATTTAATTTAACTCTTATCAGCACAAACGTTTTTGTAAATAATGTAGTTAGAGATGAAAAACATTATCTTAAAACCAATGCTTATATCGAAACAATTTATTGCAAACTGTCTACCTCAAATATTATATTGAGTGTTTCAATTATAAAATATTTTTTTAAACATACGTTTCTTCAGATTTCTTTAACGTACATTGCTATACCTTATGAGAATGTTCGTCACAAGTTCTTTCTCACAGACAATACTGTCACATACGATCTGACTTCATTACTTAGCCACTTATATATCGCAAATAAGAAAGAGAAGTATACTGGCCACGGCTAAAACACTTCCTTCAATTCCGCATTTTTCTATTACATGCACATTTCCATCAATACATTAATACATATTTCAAATTATTTGCATCCGATAAATATCATAAAATCATAATGATAAAGTGGAAAATATTAACCAAAACTTATTTTCTTTACCAGTACCATGATTACAGGGTTCCTGGGGCAACGGTGGGCAGTGGTGGGTGAGTGGGTGACCTTTGACTTCGATGACAACGCTGCGGCCATCTTTGATGATGTCAAGGCTGTCATCATGTATCCATCCGTCATATTGTTTCCTACCAGTCATGGTCATATAAGATAGGTCTAGCAACTTCCTAATATTTTTGACTCGTTTACTGAAGCTCGCGGCGGCTTCCGAACTAACGGCGCTAGTAGTAGGTTGACCCAAAACAAACACGTTTTTTCCACAAGAAAGCATGTAAACAATGTGCAGCGAGTGTTTTAAAAGCGAAGTTTTGGGTGTTACAGTGTTTATATGACAATAATTCGCGCATGATAAACAAACTACAGTTAAATTTATGCACTACCAAGATATTCGTTTCCGAAAACGTCAAATAAATATAACAAAGTGGCTAACTTTGAAGAAGTAGTCTGGAAGGCATGTTCGCAGTGAAAAGGAATTCAAGTTAAATAAAATTAGTGTTGTGTCGGCCTATTATTAACGGGATGATTTAATAACAAATTTCCATTGAATACGTTTTTGTGTGGAGAAAGTTTTGGGTTATTTTTTATTTTAGCTATCTGAAACGTGTGTTCAGGAAGTGGTTTCAGAGGCTGGGATGGCCCCAATTTCCTTGATAATTGAACAACTTATTTGAGAGAATATGTGTAAGTAATAATGGAAATAAATCTTTGTCATCTCTTACAAAAATTTGTTTAGCTCCGCATGAGGTTAATAAAACTCCCTTGTGAAAATAAATGCACGTTAATGATTTTGAAAGTTGTCATTAAGTTTTAAATCTCGCTTATTTCGTTGTGAAAAATGCATAAAATTAATTCTAGTTGCTTTTTAGGTGACAGTGTATACAGAACAAATAAAAATTAAACTAACATATCACTAATATTTTGTATCAAACAGGCTATTAATTTATCTCACATTGTTTTTAAATTCTGTTGAATTCGTCCAACACACTTAAAACACTTCTAGGAGAGAAGAATATGATACTTGGTGCCTACTTTCAGCATTAAATAATACATTTGAACTATGTGAAATCTGTTGTCAGAGTTAAAGTTATTAGCTTGTGTCTGTGTAAACAGTCTAAAAGGTTCTGCAATTGTTTAAGACCAGAAAAGTAGGCTATTTGTATTTTAATTTCGAGGCGTGTTCCTTAATATTACGTTATTCAATACCACAGCACATATATTAGCTACTAGTAATAAAGTCTGAAATAATTACTTGGAAGTATGTAAATTTAGCATGTTGTGCTCTTCTAGAAAACCAGAAATATAATGTTGCACCAAAAGTTGAAACAGAATTAGGCCTACCTAAAATTATAACATTAATGTAATAAGCTTACTGGTTATTATGAAACATGAACATAAACAAATAAAATGAAAAGATTTTTTATAGAAACATATCCAGTAATCACGTGGGACTGTGCTGCAGCTAGTGGCCCACTGATGGTGGGTGAAGAATTACAGCAGTAACCTTCTCCTGTTGCACGATCCTCAGCAGCTGATTGCAGGCATTCATATTTTCTTGCTATACATAGTCATAACTCCTAACGGGCAAGTTTTTTGATTACTAAAACCATTCCCTAGCGTAAGAGACAGTAGTAAAACATGAATTCTCATTCACATCTCATAAAATATGTTCACAGATAATAATGACATTAATAAAAATAATATTTTCACTTGCATTTGTGCAACATCCCAGTGGCAAACTGTACCTACCCTCTTTAACATTCACCTACAAAACCCCTCTTCAACTTTCCAATTTCAATCCCCCTCATTTTAACTAACTTCGAAAGCAAATTTCACTCCCCTCACCCACCCTCTAAGCATTGACTGCCTACCCAGCTCTGTTCTACTCAACATCTCCTGAATCTTCTCACTATTATTCCCACTTCTTCCTCTGTACTCTGCCTTATTTGACAGGCAGCCTAACATACCTCAGCCTCCCTCTCCATTCACCACCCTGCATATCCTGACCAGCCTGTCAATTCTTCTTCTTTCTTTAAACGAGTTTCACACCAGTTCCTTCAACATCACTGATGGCTGAAATTTCCCTTCGTTCTCACCAGCCTGCCCTTGCTGCCTCCAATTCCACGTACGGGTCCCACAATGTTACTGTTAACATTGGTCGTACCGTTGTAGGATATACACCTTTTCTTTCACTGCACTACTATCACCCTTCATTACCCTTCCTACCATTCCTAGAGAATGTCTCCTAAAATTATAAACAGTGTTTATTACTAAAATGTCATACAAGGTTGCAGGTAACTTAACCTTTTAAACTTTTAATTTATAAAATCTGAAATTGGCTGTTTGCAGGGGTTTAATTTTTCATACTGTCATAGAACAAGTATCACACAATCAAGGGGTGATACAATACAAACATTGAAAAAACTTTTTACTATATTTAAGTGCTCATGTCTGGAAATACTGTCTTACACTTTAAAAGTCTATTTTTATTTTATCCTCAAAAGTTTTTTTTGCTTCCTTGTAGATCCAAATGATCTTGGGATGTATACGTTGTCAAGTACAGAGATAAGAGACTTGGACCTCATACAAAAAAAAAAAAAACACAAAAGTACAGTTACTTATTACGATATAAATTTCATCAAATTATTGACACATAAAACAACAGCATATTATAGTTTGTTTCATGTATCTTGTCTGTATTTGGACACTTCTCTTTTGTGAACTGTGTCCGACAATTCCATTGTTTGGAGCTTTAAACCTACCTGGCTTCCTGGAAAAGCACAGTCTCAGCAAACCTGTGTAAAGACACGTTTCTCAGAAGTGAACTGTCAAAATACGGAACACTTACATGACACAGACTATAATATAATGCTATAATAGTGAATATGGGTAGTAGGAAAACCATCAGTTAGCAAGCAATTGGTAGGTGAGCAGCACATCAGCGGGCCATAAACTGTCTGATGCTGCACTACAAAACAGCTTATGTGTAGAATGCAACGGGATGTCCTTTGCGGAGGTCTTTACGCCTCTTTTCAAAGAGTTCAGTATTTGTTTGATAATGGTTTTTCAACTAATCGAGTTACTCGTTACCTGATTTGATACAAGAATATACTTTTCTCTTCTTTTTTTAAGTTCTTTAGCTATATCCTAATTTGTGGTAATATCCTGCATACTGTGTTCACACAATCCAAATATTTCATTAAAATAATATAGTGTCTTAACTTTACACCTAATAACATAAACGTTATTGAATGATAAGTAACTAGCTAATAGACAAAATATTTAAGATTAATCAATGATCAAGGACTTACAGTGATGTGAAGTGAAGATGACCAATTGCTGAAGGAGGAAGTGAGACAAAAAACAAACGTATTAGGGTTACAATTTACATTCAAGTTTTTATATCATTTCGGATGATAAGCATTGACCGTTAATGAGGATCAACTTGCTGCTTATTTCAAGTCACGTTCAAGAAATACAAATTACAGATCAAAGTAAGAATTTTTAGCAACAAATGGCTTGTTGTATTAAGTCTGCTTAACTTTAAGACATTAAGTGTGGCAAAAGGGATTACAACATTTTTGGTTCCAATGTTTTCATATTGTCATATGTCAATCACAGCTTTAGTGTTGATTTTGTGTCACAGTAAAAATTAAATCATAAATAAGAAATTTTACACAAGAAACTAAGAAAGTAACTTAAATAATTTCAAGGGACGGGGCATAACAAAAGTCACCTATCTTCAACAAAAAAAAAAAAATAAATAAATAAAAATAAAAATAAAAAAACTACAGGAGTAACAACAGTTCATAAATGAGCAAACACGAGTTAAAATATACTATGTTTGTAAAGTCAGATTTACCACACTCAACGTATATACGCACACATAAACGTTAGGTTTTTTTTAAAATTGGATTCACAACGTAGAATCTAGAAGAGCACAGAAGTTGTCCTTGTTAGAGAACATTGTAGACAGTAAATTATGACACAGTAACAGGATTTGACAAAAATTTTTTTTTGGTATAAATGGCAAGTATTTGATAAATATTATTATTAAAATTTTAATTTGTCTTTTGTTTTTATGACTACTTAAAGCATCACTTAGCGTATGTAAGAAGTAGAAAGTTGACCAACTCAAGTCACGTGATATGATGTGAATGCTTGTGTGCACCCCAGTGTTTTTATTTTTTACGCTAAGTGTTCGTTGTACATCTAACTTCATTATGATTTTGTCTTAAAGCATCTCATTGGCTTTGTTTTAAAAATACATTATATAAATTAGTGAACTGAAGTTATTACTTGCCATTATGAAAAAAAACAAGGTTTCATTTACTGTAATACACTCTTACCTTCAAAGCCTGAAAAATTAAGTAAAAATACATTTACTTTTTGCCTTTTAATGTTCATATTGTAATGGTACAGAAGAAATGGGATAGCATACCCAGAGAAAATGTAATAGCCAATTACATCCCTATATGCTACACATTACATTACGCACACCCTTCTAGACCATTACAAGGTATCACCGTCGATGCAATGTGAGCAGTCGTCGATTACATCACAGTACCACCCCCAAACCTCTAGATCTGACAATGAAGAGTGTTACTTGGCCAATAATTGAAAAAGTGTGGTGCAGGGCTTAAGTAAGACAAAAATTTCAACCAGTAACATAAATGTTAATTACGGCTCTTCACTGTTACCTACATGTTTCTATATATGCCTCTTCCATGAAGAAGTCACCTTTGCTTGGAGCACAGTAGAGCTATAAACTCTTTTAACCCCTTCCACTTCCCCTCACCATGGTTGTGGTCCTACTGGTGTGGTGTCACAAGTTACAGCAGTTCCCAATTGGCCCCTGTATTCTGCTGCTGGATAACTAACACAGTCTACTTCCACACCCATACTTTGAGCTATATACATAATACAAAGTCAAATTGTGACTTATACACCTACTTTTTTGACAACATTGCTTGCAAAATTTGTGATAAGCTTTTACATGTGCATATACGGTGTAACATGCCGACAATTAAGCAGTCCAGTATGAAAACATACTTAACAAAGAAATAACTATGCATATTGGATTTGGGTACACATGACTAGTCCAAAGTTATGCACAGTGAGACGAGTACAATTGTGGAGTACTAATAGGCAAAAGGATAATATGTTGGAATCATATACTGTAAGAGCACAAAGTTATATCGTCTCCACAAATGGACGCTAACATGTTTGTCATGGCTACGCTGAATGTGTCACAAATAATAATTTGTAGGTGTGACCGCCGCCTTTGTCTTCTAGCTGCGTTGTGTTCACAAATATCCTCCCCGATAACAGCCACTTTCGTTGCCTCGGTCTAGCTCAGCGGGTTTACTGAATAAAAACAAACACGTTCAATAAGTTCGTCACGCGTCTATCACAGCCGTATTTTCCCTCGCTCAGGGCGGAGACAAAGCAGCAATAAATAATAAGTACCGTCTCCCTCGATTGGAGATTGGAAGTTAACAAAACAACTGACGAGGTACGCAACTGCTCGGTATTCCGTGTTTAATTGCCACGATTCCCGACAAATTAGATCTTACTGGAGCAATACGATGACACTCTCCAGGAGGACAGACGCCCGCGCCCCGCGATACGTCCTTATGCCCCGGAGACCGTCACACTTCTCTTTCCTAACGCTCGCGAAAGTAAGCCAAGCCAGGCTATCCCTCCCCTAGCTCCGATCCGGCCAATCGGAAGCTTCGTTACAAACTGCCTTGCCCTGCGAACCACACTGAACTTAGGCGATTACGGCTGTATTAGACGTCATTTTTATTTTCGCAAGCAAACATAATACATTAATTTAAATTCCTGACACTTGGATTACTCTATTTTCCTTTCTTATTACTAATTATTACATATAACTTAAATTTAAAACATAACGGCCAAGTGTGATTGTCAGTTGGGACGCTGGCTCCCCCTTCTCCGTCCGCCATCTTGGCTCAGCGGGGCGGCTATCGTCCACTCCTGCTGGGCCCCACATTTATATTTGCTGACAACCCTGGTCTAGGGTGAAGGGAAACGATTAGTTCCACCCTCATCCGCTCGTAATCAAAATACTAATTTTACATATTTACCATTAAATTACTTCTTAATAAATTGAATGGACAAGCTGAGATCCTACAGAGCCCAACGCAACTTGAACTGACTCTGTAGCCCTATTCCTTCCAATATTAGTTGCAATCAAATCAAAGAAATTCTCACTCTGTAATACTACCAACTATACATCTCCGAAAATTAATAACGTTGATCCTCCCCACTCTTCTTTACAAACATTTGTCTAATTCACTAATAATCTATATACTGTGGCCCGGAGGCACATTACATCTACCCTCTGTTTTCACCTCGGGGACCTTGAGACGAGAGGTGAAAATATCGTCGCCAAGTCATTCAAGTGTTTTTTTTTTTTCGTCTATGACTTTATTTCATTTCTGTTTCAATTTAAAAGTTTTTTTCTTCGCGCACCACTGGACTAATATCCACACTTTTTATTTTTATTTATTTTTTTCCAATTTTGATCGGCATTTTCTTCCGCTGACCCCTTGATGTAGGTAAGCGTGCCTTTAGGTACCGCCGCGCAACCATTTTGCGTTTGACGAGGCATGTAGGAGGAAAAAAAAAACAGCTGACCACCCCTCTGGGCCTGGTGTTCAAACCGTGGCATGCTGTACAATCCCTCTCGGCCAAGGTCATCTACTCCTCCTCCCGCTACTAACCCAAACACAAAAAAAAAAAAAAAAATGCTCCCGACAACAAAGCTATATCCAACTCAATTATTTACAACCCTCGAGAGGCTAGTCCCCTCCTGACTCCCAGCGCCGCAAAATCTTACTGCTCCACCTGCGGTTCCGTGCAATATCTCCTTAATTGGCGCGAGCGGCACTTCTGCTGCGGAAATACACAGAACAGCCCGTTTGTTTACATGTGGGCACGCCGGTTCACCCCCCGTCATCACCTCATATTCCCGTCCATCCACACAGAAACCCAACATTTTTTTCTTACAGTTTATGCGGGCTTCGATTAGCAGCAACGTGTCCATACCCACCAGTATATCTGGCTTTGTGTCTTGCGCCACAAGGAAATTAAGGGGAATTTTCGCCTCACTTATACCGACATCGATGACCACTTGCTGGTTAACAGCCTTAATGTGGTTGCCATTCACACCTACCAGGACGACGCCGGAAATGGGTAGCACTGCCGCCTCTCGGACGTCCTCTCTATCTCGCAGCTGTTTAAGGACTGATTCACGCATCAGCGATACCTCGCTGCCGATGTTGACAACGGCCCTAATTTCGCGCCCCTCAATATCCACACTCACTACAGATGACTTTTCTGCCCGGATCCCGCTGGTCGGGTTCGGAAAAACCCATAAAGCAACCTTTATCCGCCTCATCCAGGGGCATATCTACCTCACACCTGTACGCCTGGTATTTTGTCCCCACCTCGTCAGTTCCTAACTGCGCGGGGCGCTCGCAGCCAGGCGGGATTCGTTTCCCGACTGTACACCCTGGTCGTACACTTCGGCAACCATGTGCAGGCTATTCTGGGACGCCCAATCTATGTTTCTATGGCTACCTGGGTTTGCTGCCCTTGCTTCCACCGCTCCAGTCTGATCGCCTTGTAGAATAGCCTGCCTGACCTCCACTGTGCGGTTCCCTTGTGGGGGTCCCCTGCCACTGACCTGGTTTTTATGTCCGCCACCCTTCTGCACACTCTTCGGCCGCCGGTCGCCGTCTTCCTTTTCTCCCCTAAGGTCCCCTTGCACTTGTTTCCAGTCCCGACCTTGCCCTTTGTTATATCTTTCTGACCTGTCGCCTTCCGTCCGGCCTTGCCAACCTGTCAGCTGGCGTGGCTCCATTTGCTTCTCAAAGTGCTCAACCAGCCTAATGAGCGTGTCAGTGTCTTCTATCTCTGCGGTAATTATCGCGTCTCTAACATACCTTGGGAGGTGCTTGGATAGATGATATACCAGCCGCAGTTGAGAAAATGCCTGATCTAGGTATTTATTTTACTCCACGATCTCTCGCACATGATCGGACATAGATACCCCGCTTCCTGGTAATGTCGGTCCTGGTATATGTGGTTCACCAGTTTGTCCTGCACAATCGGTGACCAAAAACGCTGCATAAATGCTGTCCTACATTCGTCGTACGATTCCCAACTCTCTAGTACGCACTGGGCCTAGTAATCCGCGGGTCTGGCCAGCCGACTAAAAAATAGCTCCATTCGCATGATCTCACTGCATGGGAAATTTTTAACGTACTTGTCTATACGCTTAATGAAACGAACCGGCCTTGCGTCATCCAGCTGCCCTGTGAAAACCGGGACAAATCGACTCACATTCGGCGGTGTTATTGCGAACGATCCTCCTGTCGAGGTACCTTGCGGAATATTTTGCATTTACCTCACATGTTCTCTTTCTACGTCGCCTACCCTATTTCGTAACGAAAGTACAGTGCTCTCAACGCGGCTCGTTTCACCCGCGACCTCTTCGACTCGCGCCTGGACTACTTGAACTTCTGACCTCGCGACTTGGACTTGAGCTTCGCAAAGTTCAGCGACTGCATTTACCCTATCGCAGATCGCTCCCCTAGCCTGCAGATTCCGTAAGTCTGGCTGGTCAGTTTTCGCCTGCCATTGCGCCTGAATTTCGAGTGCCCGACAGTCGATTTTTTCCTCGAACTCCGCGGTGTATTCCGCGAACTGACGCGTCACACGAGCCTCGAAGGTACTAATTCTCTCGTCTAGCGCTCTTATCTCTACTCTTATCTCGCTTCTCATCTCCTTTATCTCCCGCGATTGGCTATCCACTTTACTTTGTATCTCCTGCGATTGTTTTTTGTTCTCCTGCGCCTGATTTTGCAAGACCTGCGCCTGGATATCCAATTTATTCTGCATTACTGCCATCATTTGCTCTAACATTTCTCGCAAGTCTCCTACTTCCGGGCCCAGCGTACCTAATTCTCTTCCATCCCCTGATGTAGCGCTTCTCGATTGTGACTCGGCAGTCATACTATCAAGACCTTGACTCGAGCTCGGGTCTGTAGAGATACCACTTGTACCCTCCATTCCTGAACTTTCACATAGCCCTATGTCGTTATGATCGGATGTACCATTACCCTCATTTACAATCATCCTTGCTCCAGTCTGCACTCGTTCCCCTGCTGTGGACGGCCTGTCGGTGTCGCGTATTTTCGCTGAGCGGTACCTGGTTAGCATTACCTAGCGGTAGCATGCAAAACACATAACACTGCTGCAGTTGATGACCGGGTCCGTGGTCTGCCTGCTGAAATTTATTTGAGTTGGGACTCACCACTTGGACAGTTCAGTTAGAACCTGTGTTCGATGCTCGGCGGCGCTCTATCTGTTGTCGGGCATTGTGAGGCCGTGTTGTCTTTCTTGGGACTGCTCCCGCGATGTCCGCTATTCGCTGCCTGGTACCCTCGCCGCCAAAACCTCTGGGCCGTGGCGTTCCTTGGTCGCTCCGTGCAGTTCTTAGATCGCCAGCCTGCACCCTCGCCACAACGCCGCAGTGATGCACATTCACGTACTGCTCCGTCCTTAGGTCGTTCTCAACAGAGTCCGTCCCACGCGAAGTCAGTACCGTCCGCTACGTTTTTATTATCCGTCACAGTCTTTCACGCGCCGCTGTACTCTAACTTTCCGTCGCCTTACTCGACCCGAAAAGTTTGTAAGTTGTCCACGCGTCTTATCTCAGGGCGTATGCTACTTCGAGCCCCTGCGTTGGGCACGCCATGTGTGACCCCCGCCTTTGTCTTCTTGCTGCGCTGAGTTCACAAATATTCACCCCGATAACAGCCACTTTCTTTGCCTCGGTCTAGCTCAGCGGGTTTACTGAATAAAAACAAACACGTCCAATAAGTTCGTCACGCGCCTATCACAGCCGTATTTTCCCTCGCTCAGGGCAGAGACAAAGCAGCAATAAATAATAAGTACCGTCTCCCTCGATTGGAGATTGGAAGTTCACAAAACATCTGACGAGGTACGCAACTGCTCGGTATTCCGCGTTTAATTGCCACGATTCCCGACAAATTAAATCTTACTGGAACAATACGATGACACTCTCCAGGAGGACAGACGCCCGTGCCCCGCGATACGTCCTTATGCCCCGGAGACCATCACACTTCTCTTTCCTAACGCTCGCGAAAGTAAGCCAAGCCAGGCTATCCCTCCCCTAGCTCCGATCCGGCCAATCGGAAGCTTCGTTACAAACTGCCCTGCCCTGCGAACCACACTGAACTTAGGCGATTACGGCTGTATTAGACGTCATTTTTATTTTCGCAAGCAAACATAATACATTAATTTAAATTCCTGACACTTGGATTACTCTATTTTCCTTTCTTATTACTAATTATTACATATAACTTAAATTTAAAACATAACGGCCAAGTGTGATTGTCAGTTGGGATGCTGGCTCCCCCCTTCTCCGTCCTCCATCTTGGCTCAGCGGGGCGGCTATCGTCCACTCCTGCTGGGCCCCACATTTATATTTGCTGACAACCCTGGTCTAGGGTGAAGGGAAACGATTAGTTCCACCCTCATCCGCTCGTAATCAAAATACTAATTTTACATATTTACCATTAAACTACTTCTTAATAAATTGAATAGACAAGCTGAGATCCTACAGAGTCCAACGCAACTTGAACTGACTCTGTAACCATATTCCTTTCAATATTAGTTACAATCAAATCAAAGAAATTCCCACTCTGTAATACTACCAACTATATATCTCCTAAAATTAATAACATTGATCCTCCCCACTCTTCTTTACAAACATTTGTCTAATTCACTAATAATCTATATACTGTGGCCCGGAGGCACATTACATAGGTTTCTGTTACAAATAAGACAGTGGAGTTTTTTCCTGTGAAGTCTGTGCAGGCATATTTCACGGTGGTTCGTCCAGTGTTGGAATATGCTGCCACTGAGAGGGGTCTGTACGCGGAGTTGCAAGAGCTGGAAAGGACAGCAAGGTGAGTGATGAATTAATGGAAGAGGTAGTAGGCTGCTGAAAAGGAAGGGAACTTTAGGTTTAGTGTGATGAAGGAATTGTGATGGATACCACTGAGGGACAGAAGGAGAATGGAAAGACTGATCAGATTGTATATGATGATGAATACAGGGAGTGGGAATGGGGCAGTTTGGCCTGCAAACTAACTAAGGGAACTTTTAAAGGAAAAGGAAACAAGAGTGAGAATATTCAGAGGGTGTGGAGGAGAATGGAGATGGGTAGACAATCAACGCTGGTGAGGACGGTGAGGGAGTGGAATACATTGCGGAATGAGTTGGTGACTGTGAGGGGGGTTGGAAGTTTTAGGCAGGGAATGGCGGATTTGCTTTGGTGGGAGGGAATCTACTTGCCACTAGGCATTAGCCCAATTGCTGATGTAAAATTATTATTTATGTATCCACATTTCTCTCAGTCTGTAATAAAACAAGCTGCTACAAGAACTTTGAAACTGTCAAACGATAAGATCTCTTAATACAGGCGCAACTTAGGGGGGGGGGGGCATGCCCTCCCCCCCAAAAAAATAACCAGCCAATGTCTTAAAAATTAAAATTAATTTAATATTGAATAATCAGTGATACTGTTACCAGCAGAATATTCAATGTTTAGCAATGAAAACTGCTAAAATAGCATTATTTTGCACCTTGAAATCCGAAATTTTCCCGGGGGAGGACGCCCGGACCACCCGCTTGAAGATCAGGTGGATGATCCTTTATAATATTCGCAGGATAGCCAACCTTACCCGTCTGAAATTCATAAATTCTGACTATGTTACTGGTTACAGGTAGGGGTAGCTTGAGTATAACAGTATTCACAGAATTTCACCCTCTCCAAACATCCATTCTAGTTGCACCTATGAATTTCATATTAACTTAACTTTCTTGTAGTTGTAGAAACCATATTCTATTTTTATGTGTGCACCTTTGCAATACTAAATATAGTGATTGTTATGTTTTATGGTCTGTTGTATACATCATTTCTTGTAATTTAAGTTTACAATAATTTGCTTCTTTCTTACAATAATATTGTTGCACTTCACTGTGCTCAGTGTTTGAACGTAAGAATAGAAATTAAAATGAGGAAACTAAACAGCTGCTATAAATGTTCAGGCATGTTTGGAGTGATACAATGACCTACTGGGCTGTCCAAGTCAGTGCACAATGAGATAAAGTCAAATATTTTTGATTTACAAAATGTTTGAGGCCACTGGTTCCTATTTACACGGTTTTTGTGAATGCTATTCTTAAATTGTGAATGGGAGCAAATATCGTAAAACTGTCTAACAAATGAGTTTAAAATTGCTTTTAATATTATGTTAATAATAATTATTGACTAAATTATTTAGAAGACAATAACTAAGCAGATTAATATAAAAATACTTCATAGCAATACTCTACCAATTTTCAACACATGTATGTGACAGGTTAACAATATCTGCTCCCTTTCTGGATTTCAAAAATTTATATTTACACAAAAAGTGTAGGAACCAATGTTCTTCAAACCATTTTAGAAATTAGGATGAACTATACGGCAATCATAGGTGGTTTACGATAAACTGAGCACTTTTAAAGTACACCTTGACTAGAGTATTTATTTTAAAATATTGTTTATATTGAGTTCAGGAATTATTAAGTGTTGAAATTGGTACAATCAACACACTGCGATGAACGCTGGAGGGGCTACGTTTATATTTAGAAGTAACAGGAGAATATAAATTACCTGGAATTTAAAAAATGTAACTAGGATTTCAAAAGTGCTCATTTTATTCTGAACCACCAGTAAAGAAGAAAAAGTAAACCATTAAAAAAAATTCGTACAGTACTGAACAAAAATATGTATGTAAAGGTGATTGTGTCAATCTAACATTCAAGCCTTTGTTAAGCTGATAGAGTATGCTTGGTTGAGTACACAGTCCAACATGAGCTCACCTTGTAACTTGCCTGGTCATTTATACAAAAATGTATAAGAACTATAGCATTCTTGCCAGCTATGTATTCAACTGACACAATGAGAATGTGGTGGAGAATCTTTTAACGACACGACAAGGAAGGTGGTCAAGGGGCATGGTACCAACTAAAACCAGTAACTTTACCCTACAACTATTTCCAATGGTAAACTTTCTTTACCTCGTACTCGCCCAACTATTTACTCTGATATTGTGAAACCACACAGCCATTTTACACTGTTTATTTTTGTAATAAACACTGCTAAAAAGAGTTTGTAAGAAGCTGAAATATAAAAAAGTATTTTAGCTGAAATATAATTGATACACATGAAACAAGATATCTTAAAGAATTTCACGGATGTGTTTGTTTCGTGGTAATCGGAAATCAAGTGATGTCTGTAACTCGAAGACATAATAAAACATGATTAATTCAAAGTTTTTGGGTAGGTTAAGGAGAAAAAGGAGGGGGGTGTGGAAGTGAGTACTTACACCTTTTATAATACTTTGATAATTTAAAATAAGAATGGAAGTGCACAAATAATGACATTGATTTAACAGCTGGGTAAAGTAAAATTGCAAACAAAATTTATTTCAGCTTAAATTTAAATCGCTTGAGAACTACTATCTTTGGGCATAGGGACAAAGTGTATTGTAAACATTGCCTTCCTCACTTTGGTTCTAAATCGTAACATATCATCAAATTTTCGACTGCCACTTCACTGTATTTTAACGGGGTCCTTTGCAACTATGAAATAACAGGTAATTTAAAGTTTTTGAGCCAGATAACATTCCTTGTAGCCTCGTAGCATATAGGCGCGAGGCACACTTGTCATTGTAAATTATTCACTAAATAAGACAAAGATAATGATTCCAACAGTGTCAAAATTACCCCAATATAACGAATTTATTCTTTTAAATGCGTCAAAATATTTGCAAAACTCTATAAATTGTAGTAACCGAGAATGTCCGAAACACCTTCAATAACAATGCAGATGACGGGTCACCCTACTACTAGCGCTCGTAGTTCGCAAGCCGCCGTGAGCTTCACTAAGCGTACGCGGCCAAGCATTGCGAAAGATGGGCAGTTGCCAGACCTAACTATATGACCATTCTACCAGCATATTGTTTCCGGCAACCATCTTGTTTACCTGCTACGTTTCGTCTGTCATTTGTCGTTGTGATACATCTACTTTGGATGTACTCGGATACCCTCGGCAACCTTCGGCTCAACCCTGGACCCAGGCGCTGCAACTTGTTTCCCGAGTAGGCTAGAGGTGCTGCTGTAGTCGCCATCATGTAGTTCCCAAGTTGAAAACTGGACGCGCTGCTGTAGCCGCCTTATTAGTTTTCGTGATGGCCGCCAGTTAATCGATCTGCTCGATATGCATTTGAATAATTGATTATTTATTTTTTTGTGTCGACCTACTAGGCAGCGATAGTGTCGCGCTAAATGTAAAGGTCGTAAGTCATGCAGCCTAGGCGGAGATATAACCTGTATATTTTTAATTTTAAACTGTGTAAGTTAAAAATCTTATGACGTCACTTAAAACTGACTGACTCCTATAACCACTTGGCTACCGAGGCATATGGTGAAAAAGAGTTCAAATGTTGGGTTTATTAAATAAAATATTTTTACCTCTCATCAGATTTGTGAATTTTTTTCATACGAATGTTGAAAATTTGCGATTTTTTTACGTGTAAAGGGAATATGTATGCAGATTCATATTATAGAGTTTTATATATATATGTATATATGTATATATATATATATGTATATATATACACATTATATATATATATGCACATTACATATATATACACACACACACACACACATATATATATATATATATATATATATATACACACAGATTTATGGGTGCTGGAATTTTTGTACAACATTTAATTTCAAATTGGAACTTTTTATTTTTTCACATGTATATTTAAAACTATTTACTACTCTATTAATTAAATATTTGAATTATTAATTTATGGATATCGAATTTATTTATTAATATTAAAAATTTTCGTTTCTTATTTTTAGAAATTGCCATTATTAATTATTCCTAAATTTAGTTATTTTTATTTAATGTTATTATTGATTTATTTTAATTTGAGGAAATTTTTTTATACCAATTTCGATTCTGCATAGCATTTAATAGACTATTCTCTATGTTACACTCATAGTTATCAATACAATTTTTCAACATATACACTGTCACAATTTTTTAAAAACTTAAAAATTTAAATTAAAATGAAAGTAATCCTTATTTTGTATAATTTTTTACATATATGACTATTGAATTAATCTCGTAATGTAGTAAGTTGTGAGCATGCACAAAAGAGTGCGAGTCAGTTGTCTGACCTTGTCTAAGCCAGAGAGAAGCTACATGGTAAAATGTTACACGACACTGTACAAGACTGAAGGAATTATATTCATGAATGCACCTGTGTGGTGTCCAGTAACCTCTGGCCACAGCAAGGGAAGTGCAGAGCAAGCACTTTCGCACGGCATCATCACATGATGCAACCTGACTGCATGTGTGCCTACATGCACGCTTATTGTGTGCACACCTGTACGGTGTCCAGTATTATCCGGCGATGCCACTGCTGCACTGTGCCAGGAAAGTGCATAGACAAAATGCCAACAACTGTACATGCCTGACAGAGTAATTTATTTTAAACTAGCGACCTGAGTAGCACAAATTATCAATAGCCATGAATTGAAGTCTATGCATTAACAGGCCAAACAGTTCCAAATCTCGACCGTACCTAATTAACAAATTATTCATTAATTATTACTTTGTATGGAAAATATGACACAAAATCGGCAAAAAAAAAAAAGAAAAAAAAATTGTTCATCTGATTACTAACAAACATAGAAGGATATATATTATATATATATGTATGTATATAATATATATGTATGTACAGGATGCGGAAAAATTACACGTCTTAAATGTAGAGGTGGCTTGGGGGTACTAAAACAATTATTTTGAAGATAAGAACCATGGGTCTCCGACTTACCATTAAGTTGTTACACGCGTCCGAAGTGACGTGTCATGGATTGCCTACTTCAAGGCGTGCCTTTGTTTACATCTGAACTAGCGCTGTGAGCCGTCAACACCTGTGCTTTCTTGCCGAATTTTAACGTGTGAATTAACATAATGTACGCAGACAAATAAAATTGCAAAAAAACAAAAAAAGAAAAAAGAAAAAGAAAATATTTTACCCGGGATGGTGTTTGTAATACAAAAAGGCAAAAGTTTACAATAAATGTTCAAAGTTTCTTCCACCGACATCCCGGCAATGTTCACATCGACGTTAACATTGATTGGCGAACACGTTCGAACACACCGGCCATGTCTATATGGTGTACTGCTTCCACGATTCGCGCTACTAAATCTTCCTCGCTTTCAACAGGGGTCGCGTAAACAACGTCTTTGATAAATCCCCACAAGAAAACATCAAGGAAACGTAGGGCCACCTCACCGGTCCACCCCTGCCGATCCACCTGTCACCAAATTCTTCTGTAAGATGAGCACGCATTGCCAATGTAAAACGGGCAGGACAACGATCGTGCTGAAACCACATTTCACGACGCACATTTATCCTCTTGTCTCCGATTAATTGAACAATTTATAGCAGAAGAGCAGGTCGTGCCACAAGGTTTCTTCTCCATTTTCGAAAGAAAAAAAACATTGAATTATATATCAATACGAACGATAAACAGAAATTAAACAGTCCAGAAGTAAATCATCTATTATTCCCAAGTTATAAATTCACTGAAAGCATCAACCAGTCTGCAATAAACGTATAGAAAGCTATCAACAGCTGTAGAAACAACGCACTGCAAACATGGCGTCCGAGTGTAAACAAAGAAGTGACGAGTTCGTGAAATATCGAGGAATGTACCTTCTGTAATACCTTCCTTATTCTGTGACGATAGTTACCGCGCCATGGACAACAGGAAGAAAAAAAAATTCCGTGCTAACAACATCCAAAACATACAATTATTTCTGCTGTGTTATTGTATAATGTAATATATCTAATGTACGTGCCTATATTACAGATGTAATTTTAACTTTAACTTTGAATACCTCGCTATAGTTCTTATATTATGTCAATATTCGGTTACTAAATAACGCTCTATATAATTTTTGTTTGGAAACCACCTAGTACCGATTGTAAGTCCAGACGGTTAGCTAGGAGATTTTGTTGTGAGTGCTTTGGAGTATTATATGGTAGGAACGTTTGGAAAAAAAAGTTCTGGATTGGACACTACCCTCCTTGTTCTGTGGACACGAGGAAGACTAGCTATTCTACATCGCGATCCTAGAAAGGCTCGATTTTATGCCCACGACTAGGATAGTTCGAGATTCATAGGTCTATCCTTGTGATGGACGATCGGACGATGAGGACCTTAAGTGCTGCAGTAGAAGATTGTTCACGGTACTGTGACTTCTTTCTATAGCAACAGAGTCAAGGCTCTGTCACAATTATGCAGACGTGTTCGTCCGTGCAGGCCGTCCCGATATGTCCGTGCAGGTCGTGAGGGCCTCTGTTGAAATAGTTTGCCACAATAAGGTTGATGGGTGTAGTTTATCTAATTTTATATAGAGGGCAGTAAAGTAGGCCGCCATTTATTTATCTATTCTAATAACACTACGTTTTCGCGGGTTTTCTTTAAATATAATGTAAACAAAGATTCTTATTGGTCAACTGACTTCATGACGTCAGATGCTGATGATGGTGTTGACGAGTCCGTCAACCAAAGTTCGGTGTTGGCGAGCTTTCGGAGCGGACAGGACTGCATCAACTATCAGCACAATAAACCTCTGACGTCAAAAGTCACGTGAACAATTCATACAATCAGAAGCCAGATCGGGGTCTGCACCATCAACACGGCCTGCACGGACAGACAGGCCTGCATAATTGTGGCAGACCCTTCAGCCTGCACATCAGTACAAGAACGAAAGAATATAATTTTGGAGGGACAATTTATTCTATATCTGTACTAAGGCACGACTCTCTCGCATGGTTCTCGGTACATTTGCCGAAGGTAGTCAGTTGATAATTTCTCTATTTTGATTCTTAAATCATTTATAGCTTTTATATCCTTCAATCTGGTCGACAGCCACAAACTGTTAAAATTAATTTTTTTTCTTGTATTACAATACTATGTTTATTAGCATTATCTCACGTAAATGTTTTGAGCAATTCTCTTTCCTTTTCTGTCAACGAATCCACTATTAAATTTTCCCTGATATTCTATGGTTGATTTAGGTAATGGATGTTAAACTTAATATAATGTCTTTCTCTGCATACATTGGTAAATGTTAATTAAATTTTGAGCAAACTAGCCATTGTTGAGTCACATAGAGAAAACAAAACATAACAATTTATACAAAATAAGTATCACAATAATATTATGTTTGTCCAGCTACAAAACAATAACGATGCACTCCTAAGCAGTATTTTACCACAAGTTTAAGACAATTTTTGGACCTTGGCACGCATTTATCAAAATAATTCGTATTTATCAGTGGTCTTCCTTTAGGCCCAGTGTGGTTAGCGTGGCTTGTTTCGTCCTGCGTTGGTTATTAACGAATAAATAATTATTTTTTACTGGTAACTTTTTATAACCGAACAAATGGTTTCGTTTCCTCGAAACGCAGCCGAGTGCCTCAAATATATATATATGTAAATATATATATATATATATATATATATATATATATATATATATATACTATAATATATAATAGTATCGTGTCACAGTGTTTGTTTCCATACTCCTCCGAAACGGCTTAACTGATTTCAATGATATTTTGTACATACATTCGGTAGGTCTGCGAATAGGTTTTTATCTATTTTTATACTCCTAAGTGCTATTGTTCAGTAAATATTTGTAATTTATTTATGTGACAAAAGGACGTTTGTCGAGGCAGCTAGTGTGTGTGTGTGTGTGTGTGTGTGTATATATATATATATATACATATATATATATGTATGTGTGTTTGTTTGTGTGTGTGTGTGTGTGTGTGTGAAGAGCAGAAGTTCCAAACGTTCTAAGTGCCATTATTTGTAAAAATCACTTTTCCCAGAAACTGGTTCTATATGCCAATGCCGATAACATCAATATGTTCTAAGTGTCTCCCACCATTTGTTTAGATTTTACAGGAGGTCAAAGATGGCATTGTTGTAAGTCCATAAGCTTCTAAATTATTTGTTTTTTGTTGCTCATGAAAAAATTTACTTTTCGGCACTTAAAAAATTTGGGACTCCTGCTCTTCATATATATAGTGTGTGTATATATATATATATATATATATATATATATATATATATATATATATATATATATATATATATATATATATATATATATATATATACATATAAAAACACGCGCATATTTTTACGCGCACACGCATACACACACACGAAGTACACAAATTATATTGATTCATTTTTATTTAGAAACATTTTTAACTACTTGGCTGTAAGTCTTTCATTGGATATTAGAACATGTATTTTAAGAAGAAATTACGTGATAGTTATGTTTCCCAACCGTCATGCCAAATGTACGAATTAATTTTTTTTTTTTGCGTATTTCATTTTAGTAGTCAAACCTCTTTGTATTTTTTCCCGCGATATGAAATAAAAGTTGCTGCTTTAATGACTATTTAGAAACATCGCGCGTGAAAAAAGCTATAGCTAAAATTACCCAGAGCTGTGCATAACTCGTGCGTAACAGCCTTTCCCTGCCGTCGCATCCAGCAAGTTTCGGCCTAGATATACTTTTTACATAAGAGGTTCTGCTTTATACTAAAGTTATTTGTTTATAAACTAATGGTTTTGAAATGTAATTACATGTAGATCTACATAAATAAATTTTTAAAACGAGTTATTACTGTCACAATTTTATATTAATTTCGATATCTGAAACATATCTCGATCCCCCATCCAGAAACATTGTTAGTTTCTCTTCACTTCCAAGAAATACTTCTCAAAAATGTAATTAGGCCTACCATGAACAGCAATGTGAGTTTATTTTTAATGGTGGTAGGCTTGTGATGGCTAGCTTGAATAAAAATTTTATGGAGCCGTTTAAACTCTGGAAGCTCTATATGTGACAATAAAAGCTATACAAGGCATACATTTGAAAAATACAAGCAAGTAAATACACATATTTGTGTATACGTTTTATAGTTTATTTCAGGATGTGAAGCATAACATTAAAATGAGACATGTTATGTTCTTTCCTTGCAAGACATAACACTGACTTTGTTAATCTCGAAGGTAAAATATAAGCAATATTTTATTCAGTAAAATGCCCGTTGGAAAACATACCACGGATGTAGCGTGCATCCTCGCGCACTTTAGTCTGCTATAGACTGAAAGTCTTACATAGGCGGCCAAGCTTGATTAGCAGTAAACTCAATAGTTTAAATTATTAAGCAGAGTAACTGATTTCTGCTGTATCCATTATTATTTATTCACGACTATAAGCACAGTCTCATCAACATATTATAATCAAACGGTTTTAAATAAAAAAACTACGGACACAGTTTCCGTTATAACTTATTTAGGGACAATTTCCGTACTTTTTACATAACTTATAGCACGTCCGTTTAAAAACGTACGATTTCTGTAAAATTTTCCGTAAATGAACGGAAAATTTTAACAGTGCAGTTAAATTTTTGATACATGAGTTTTTCTTTTATTTAATGTCAAAATTGTTTGACTGACTTTTCTTGAAACAATGCAACGTTTATCTATGCTACTGATATGTTGCTTTTCGTACAAACCTGCACGGTAATGGTACTGTTCGAGGATACAGTTGGTATAATACTTGCGGTAGGTGAAATAAATAAGCGATTGGTTGTATTTCTTGGTGACGTAGGGTTTCGGACCCGATGCGCCAGAGTACAGGAGTCGCTATTACTGACTATTAAACCTCCTTTTATGCTATATAAGCATAATAGATATTTTATAGCCCAATCTATAAAATCAATTTCGCACCGACTTCTTAAATTCGCGAGGCGTCATTTTACGTAGGCGTGTCAACAATAAAAACAATGATGCCTCATCGACGTCTTTCGCGTCCGGCACACGCGACCAGAGTCTCTATTTTCAATAATATATAAAACTGATGCTAAGTCGACGTCTTTCGCGTTCGGAACCCGCGGTAAGAGTGCCTATATTCCGTATTACCGAAAAACTGATGCCTCACCGACGTCTTCCGCGTCCGGCACACGCGACAAGAGTGACCGCCCCTCGCACAGCGACAAAGCTTCCCCTTCTCCTTCGTGGAGACAACTCCCAGCCAATCAGCGACCTCCTGGCACAATGACTTATCGTATCCTCAACAATACGCAAACCATTTATTCGATCATTTTGAAAATTAGTACATTTGACATTTATATTTACTGGCATAAACTGTTAAATTTTCATTAATTTACTTCCATTATTTACATATGTTTAATATATTGCCACAGCATGACAACCATCTAAGCCCCGCCTACAAGCAACGGCTATGGGCGCCTTCAAGGGGGGAGAGGGTTGGTTTGACCCTCTCTCTCCAAGTCTCTACTCTGTCGCTACCCCGCTGTGCACTCTGTAGCTATTACAGCGTGAAAACATAAATATTTCTTCCAAGCTTCCTTTTTTAAAGTTTGATACTGGTAGGCTGGCAATTAAGTATATAATTTAGTTAACATCGAAATAAATTATTTGGGATATTCCCTATACATAAAACAGTTCACATTGAAATACTGAATAAAATAAAACTTGATTGAAGTCTCTATGGCAATTTTGACTAATTACATAACTATAGCATACACACATTTATTTACAAACTTTACGAATGAATAAAGTTGCGCATCTCAACAAGAAACGTTAGTGTAAGTGCAGGATTTTGTTGCCCTGTTGCTAGAAAAGCTAGAAAACAACGGTTAAAATATGCTTCATTTTTGTCAATATCAACAAGAACAAATTGCAGTTTAACCCTGACAGAACGTGTGTTGTGAAAATTATCTTTATATTATCTGTCACACTTCACAATATTACTATAATATTTTACAAACATATATTTTGGAAATTGTTCGTTAAAAGCAAACTCTTCAGTAACATAAAACTTTATGTTTTACATAAATTTTGTTGGATAAGTCTTTAGATATAATACTATATTTGTATATTTATGAGAAATATCCTGATATTATTACACAATTATTCAAGTGATGTTACTTAATTTAATTTTAGACAGTTTTAAAAAAATTGTACAAGCAGAAGATAACTTTACTATGAATTAAGAAATTGTATGTTAAATTGTATATCTGTCACTCTTATTTGTACAGCTTCCAATGTGAGCTGCTATGTTAAAGTATAAATTTCAAAAGAAACCTTCAGAATTTTTTTCTGAATGTGATGTATGATGAAAACAAAACTACGACTAAATGCAAAAAAAAAGTCAAACCATTCTATTGATACTGAAGCCTGTTGAAGTTAATCGCTGATATAGGAGTTCTATAGATGTATTTGAACTACACGAAAATCTGGCCTCAATTTCATAATATATTAGTTAAATATTATCACAAAAAGAAACTTTGCTGACTGACTAGTTTGTATCATAGGCCTATTACAAATATTCTTCGAGCAAATTATTAACGAATTAATAATTCACTAAGGGCATAGACGTACAGCAATAAAAAACCTCGTTTCAGTCTGCAACTGAAACAAATTAAATACTTATTTATGGTATGCCAAAAAGTCTGCTCATAGTATTCTGGTGCGAACATTTTGTTTGTTATTCCTAATATGTCTGCAAAACCTTTAGTAAAAATCATTTCCAAAGAGGTATTGAAAACTTCACACATTTTCTTTGTCACTGAAATATTTTACTTTTCTGAACATGGCAAATATTCACCAGGCAATCAACCAAAATATTTTCATATTCCGTTAACAGTCCAATTGTTATGCTTGTGTTGTAAGGCAGAGTGATAAGAATGTCCAATAGAATCGAAATTTTCACATTATCTTCACCGAATTAAAAAAGGTCAAAAATAAAATACTTCAACATAGCGAGTAAAGACGAGCCTTGATCTTAATGAATAATCAACTGATTGACATTTAAATATTTGGGAAGAAATAACCTTATGTCACTTGTGGTCCGTTAATTTGGTACGAAAATTGGTCAAAATCTTGGTAAATGTGTTCTTCAGTTTTCCCGTCGTTTGGGCTGTAAATATCTTATCACTAAAACACGTACATAATGTCAATCTGATACCTACTGCAGCTCTGTAGGTATATCTGTTGATCGTTTTAACAAGCGCAGATTACAACATAATTTGTATACTTTACAATTTTTTGATTATTAATTTTTCCTTTACGTCTTACTGGTATAGTGAAAAGCGTAAAAAACAATAAGTGGTCTAGTATACGCACAAATTAATGCAAGATAAATACAACATTAAAACTTGAATCCTTACAAATTTTTTGTATCACTTAAATAACATAGTGGGTAAAGTATGGTATTTTTAAAATCTTGCTCTGCTCTCTAATCATTCCGTGAGCTATGCCCTTTCAAAACACTGCTAATGTGTTAATGTTCTTTTAGAACTCAGAGCTTAGTAGTAAAATTTTTATTCCAATTATTGCAATTAATATGTGTAATTTAAATAGCGGTAATTACCCCTCACTCAATTGCTGGTTTATCTTATAAGTTCATCTCCCTTAGAGTACGACTCAGCAAATCACTGCAATATTCAAAAGCAACTGTTGCAGAGTGCATAGAACATTACAATTGGATGCACAATTCGTAATGCCTAACTTTTCTTCTTTGTTCAAGACGTGTTACGGTAACTTTAGTGAAAACATTTAGCAAGTTTGATCTTTGAAAGAACTGTGTAATGGGAGTTCATGACTCGATTTATTTGCTTGGACATACTCCATTGCGAAATAAATGACTGTCAAAAGAAAACTAAAAATAAAGCGTTTTCTTTTGACAGTAATTTATTTCGCAATTGAATATGTCCAAGCAAATAAATCCAGTCATTTAGCAAGTTGTTCAATAAATATTTATTGTTCATTCATATCTTTTGAATATAGGTCTATATGAGGGAATATAAAGCGAGTTTGTCAAGTGCTTCCTAAAGCTGCTCGTGGATTCAATTCAATATTGTTTATTCATTACGAAGTACAGAAAAATCAGATTCGTCACACTCATATGGTTAGCATTTTCTCAAAAAATTTTATTGTCATGAGTAGAGCCAGTCATTTTGGGTGAAAAATAATTTCGAAACAATTTGTTTAAATGCCTTGTGTGCACATCTGCAGCTCTGCGTCGTGGTCAGTGATGGACTGTTTCAAATTTTTGCTTCTTGGGCTTATACACGCAAATCAGAGACGTGTAGTGTCGCAGTAACCAATGCTCTGATTGACACAGTAAAATGAGCTACTCTACTTCATGAAGAAGAGAGATGCTGATGTGCACATAAGACATTGAATCAAATTGTTACAAAATTCTTCCCACCGATTACCGTCGGCTTTATTCGCAGGTAATTATTATTAATTAAAGAACGTAATAAATTTTGTGCAATTTACATTACGGAATGAATAAGTACAAAACAGGTAAAATAATTAGTTAATGTAAGTTGGTGGTAACTGAATACTAGACAGTCATAAATATATACCCTCTTATTCAGTTGAACGTAATTCAAATCGCCACATGCTCATTTAATCCGTTAACATTACGGTTAAGGGAAGGGAGGTCCCTACAAAATTATATTTGATCTAGTATTTTTATATTTGTACGGTGAATTATTAATTTTATAAATATATATATATATATATATATATATATATATATATATATATATATATATATATATATATATATAGTGAATATTTTTATGGTAATGAAGATTTTCTAGCCTTCATAGTTTTTCTATAGTGACATGTCAAACCGAAAATTAGAACAAAACGGTATTGTACGAGAAACGAAAATTAACTGACTTGCAGAAACGAAATAATTCACAGTGAACAACAGCGTCATGTGCTACGTTTAGACACGAATAAAAACCCACATCCAATATTTGTTCGTAATTTTTTTTTTTTAATTTCTGAATTTAAAATAAAAGCTGGCCATTTTCTGAAATCTTTAATAATACAAAAACGAAAAACATTCACTGCAGGGCTTTATTAATGTCTTGACGTAGCCCATAACACTTTTCTGCAGTGTGAATTATTTTATTTCTGTACGTCTGTTTGTATCAGTTTCCTCTTATAAATTTGTTTTATACAAATTTTGGCGTTGATATGACATTATATAAAACTACGAACGTTAGAAATTGTTCATTATTGTATGAAATAGCCACAGTGTATGCCTACAAACAAACCATATCGAGTACAAATATAACATTTGTTAGAACAATTACAATTTGACCTGGTCTCCTCCTTAATAAAAAATACAAAACGCAAAACGTTCATAAAATTACAGTATTTTTAAATCATAGCTCTTCTTCCTCAAAAAGTTATGCTCACAAAATAAAAACGCTAAAGACACACTTAACGCAACGAACATATTTACACAATTTCGTAATGATAGATAGAATGTAAATAAATTATTTAATTTGTTGAAATTCGGAACCAGATATCAACCCGGGTCCTGCCGAATGCGAGGCGAGTGTTTTACCACTGCTGCACCACGTTCGGTTTTCAAACGAAAGAGAGTGTAAATGTTCTGCCGTGATGTCAACTAGGCGAATAACTCATTTCCACTACTTCTTTAATAATATTTTAAGCCTAAACGAGGCATTTATGAAACAATATGTTAACCCTTATTGTTAAAATTTGTTTTACTATATATTTTGTAGATTTCCAATACTAAAACATAAAGTTGAAGGTAATTATAAATTTTCGTCAATCAAAAACTTACCGAAAGCAGATAAATGTTTTTGTCAAGGTAACAAATTAGACGACGTAGTAAAACCTTATAAACAAACTGCATGAGAGTTTTATTTTTATATTTGCTCTTATTTAGGAGTTTAAAAGTAGTTACCTTACAAGTAGTAAAAAGGAAGGGTCATTGTCTTAAATCTGTTTACGGGAATTACTAATTGTTTGTCTTTCCTTTATGAATTAAATTTTTCATGTCAGTTAGTGTACTGTGCTGCTATTGTTTCTTCAGGTTAGCGTAAAAGGTTTGTTTGGAACAGCCTGTTTCTTCTAAAGCTTCCTTAATACGTTACTAGTATGTGAGAAATAGGGGAATAAAATCAATGCAATGTTTCGCTCCCTTTCTCATAGCCTACCTAGGTTACGGCTTTTTACTGTTTTGCCTTCCATACAAATAAATATCAACAAAAAATTACACACACAAAATTTGGTTTCGAAATCAGTTAACACATAAAACGAATCTCTCGGCCGCGAGACACTGTAGTTTCGCTAGGTACTGAACCAGTTTAGGTGTGACAAGCCCATATGGTTGCCACTCCGAGTTATTATATTTAATATTTGTCAGTGACAACCAACTAGAATAAATCAATATGTAAGAATAACTGTGCCTTGCGACCATTCGTTCTCCTCATCATTGTAGCAGGATCACATTGAAATAGTTTTAATTAAGGTAGAAATTATTGCAGCAAGTTTTATATAGAAAATAGGAATTGTACATATTGTATCTTTGTGAAAGCGATGGAGAGGGGAGCAGGTGCAGAGAGTGCCTGGGGCCTCACCCTACCCACGCACAGACCACCCCCCTGGCGGCTGGTCACGAGGGGAGGGGTCCAGCCAATAGTTTTGCTAGTTTTTTCTTTGTTGTGGATATTTAGTAATAAGAAATCATAAATATTACTGAGTAAACTAACCATTTTATGCAATTTGATGTAAATAGTGATGGAAATTAAGAAATCATTTAATAAATATGGTTCTGGCCGGAATTGTTGTCCTCGAGAGGCGAGGCCATCGGCGGAAAGCTAACTCCTGATTGACCCAAAACGAACCAGAGCTTACAGGCCAAGTAACGGGGGGTTTCGGCGCGGATGAGAGAGAAGCAAGGCGGCGTCTCGGGCCGGGACAGACGTTGTCTAGCCGGGAGAGACGTCGGCGAGTCGCGGAGACGGTAGGGCAGAGTGCCATCGTCAGGCGTCGAAGTTAGGCATCGAGACGCGGAGTATTGTGGGCCGAGTCGCCATCATCGTCGTTGTTTTGCCGATTGGATGCCATTAAGATTTCGCCAAGTCACAGAGTACGTCGGGCCGAGACACCTCTTAGTAATTGCAGAGAGATAGTAAGATGAGGTATTTGATATTTTAATTAGTCTCGACAGTCGTCATTAAGAGCAGTACCGACAGTTCTACGACAGTATCGGTCTGCCCCGAGGGGACAGCAACGATATGCTACCCGAGAAAAAGACTAGCAAACTTTTCATTCCAGTATCATAGAGTCCCGAATTTGCACCCAGCCAACATTAGCCAATCAAGCATCCCGCAGAAATAGTAAACAAATAAAAGAAATTTAAACACATCGAACATCGTAAAAGACACGGGCGAAGAAAACTTCTGAATAAAGGTAACATGTATCTTATTTATTAAACTTTCCAGATATAACCTCATAGTCAGCAATGATAGCGGGACGTTTTCTCTATCCAGCCAACACTTCGAGCAACACTCAGCTGTCGAGATTATAGGGCGAGCTCATGATAATAATATGCCTCACATTTCACTGCTATAAGCAAGATAATGACTAAAGCTATTGACATGGGGTTGCTTCTAAAATATATACTTAGCTCATTACGATCAACTTCCTCGCCTTAATCCCCTATCTAAATTGAATAGCAAAATATTTTGCCATGTCCTGCGTTGGTGCTCGTGACCCGCATTTGGTTATAATAAGATATGTCTATGCTCTGTCTCTTACGTGTTTAATGTTGGATGATAGGGTTCGTATTAAATAATGTTGTAGTAAGCCCGGCTAGCTCTAATTGAAATAAAAAAAAACAGAAGAGTGTCCTATTAAATCTGCCTAAGGGACTCACGCAATGTGGGTTGCGTCACGATAGGTAGATACTTATAGTTTCTTTCGACGAAAAGAATAGGCGCTTCCTCCGGCGGCTTTTGATCGGTCACGACGTTAATTATGTTGCAGGTACCGGCCGCGATCACCCTAAAAGTCCACACTCCGGTGACCCCGGGCTCGCTGTCCACCATCCTTACAAACCCGACGACGAAGATCCCGACACCTGTCCTCCGGAGCTCACACACACCCCGCTCGCCTTAAGATTCCATTGCGTGTCTTTTCGCGACTTTTCTCTGAGTGACCCCGCGTTTAGCGTCTTTGCTCTCCTGGGTGGCGTCCCCTTCCCGCCCCACCGGACTCATGGGGGTGGGTAGGATCCCCCGACCAATCAGAGCGAAGCCCTGTCCCGAACATTGCGTGCGTCACTTGTGGAGGCCTCCATATTTATTTAAAATCAAATTAAACATGGGCACATTCTCACAGCAATTACAAATAAAACACTTAGCCTAATTACTACTTGCTATCTTCAATTAATATAATTCTAGTTCAAATTA
>PNEQ01090763.1:0-15601 GCA_003012365.1 Medauroidea extradentata
TATATATATACATATATACATATATATATATATATATATATATATATATATATAGACACACACACACATACAAATATATACATATGTATATACATACGTATATATACATATACACACATATATATCTATTCATACATATTTATATATAAACAAGCACATATTTATATACATATAAATACATACATATATATTCATATATAAACATATATATATACTTATAAATATATATATACATATATATATACATATACATACATATAAATATATATATGTATATAAATATATATATATAAACATATATGTATATATATACATATATAAACATATACATATATATATATATATACATAAAACATATACATATATATACATAAAAAATATACATATATATACATAAAACATATACATATATATATATATACATAAACATATACACACACATACATATATACATATATATATACATATATACATATACAACTATATATATACATATATATACATATATATATACATATATATACATATATATATACACATATATATACATATATATACATATATACACATGTATACATATATATATACATATATATACATATATATATACATATATATATATATACATATATATATATACATATATATACATATATATACACATGCATATATACATATACATAAGCATATATACATATACATAAGCATATATATATATATATACATGCATATATACATATATATGCACATATATATATATATGCATATATAAATGTATGCATATATATATGTATACATATATATGTATGCATATACACATACATATATACATATATGCATGCACATATACATACATATATACATATATGCATGCACATATACATATATATACATACATATATACATGCATATATACATAAATATACATGTATGCACCAATACATATGCACATATAAAAATGTGTACATATACATATATATGCACATATACAAATATGTACATATACATATGCACATATACAAATACGTATATATACATATGCACATATACAAATATGTAAATATACATATGCACATATACATATGCACACATACATATGCACATATACAAATATGTACATATACATATGCACATATACATATGCACACATACATATGCACATATACAAATATGTACATATACATATGTATATATGCACATATTCATATGCACATATACATATGCACATATACATATGCACATATACATATGCATATATATATATATGCACATATATGCACATATTTAAGCACATATATAGATACGCACATATATAGATATATATGTATATGTATAAATATATACATATGTGTACATATATGTACATATATAGGCATATAAATAAATATATATACATGTATGTAAGCACACACACATACGTAGATATATATATATATATACACACATATATACAGGATAGTCCTGAACTACAGGTACAAACGCAGGGAGGTGATTCCTTATGGAAAATAAAGTACGACATGTAGGATACTTTGTACCCTTACTGTGGGAGTAAGGAGTCGCAGAATATAGAATTTGAAAACAGTATTTATTTGAATGATCGGAAACAGAATTATGTAAAACGACAATACTCTGAACATTGATTTGTGTTATAATAGTCTTAAAATCCACATCATATGTTGGTTTATATCTACAGCCATTTCTAAAAGAATAGGGGTGGCCACTCTCTAAGTGGACTAAACGTTTGAGCCATTAGGAAAGTGGAACATTTGACAATATTTTATTGAGTAATGTGAGCTTTGTAATAAAAATGGTCCTCTTATTGACACTATCTAGGGCTAATATTTTTCATGAAAAATGCACACGACGCTTTCGCTGAAGCGATAGAGTACCAAGAGAGCATAGGCAATACTGCGTACATTGTGATTGGAAGTGGTCCAAAATTGCTTAGAAAACATTACATACAAAAAATATCGTACAGTAACTTGTAAGGGAGATATCCACACTTACAAAGCGACGTTTTACCGAACGAAAATTAAATCTAACAGACAATAAGAACGGTATTGTGAATGATAACAATGATTGTAAGTATTTGCACACCCACTATTGTGGTGTACAACTTCGAGAAAAACGAGGGGGTGGTTCGGTCTTACCAATGTGAGTGTAACATGTAGGTGTTTTCTATTTATTTTCAAAGATGTAATACAATTGCACAATAAAGTCACCTTCACGCAACATGTTTATATGAACTATTGAGAAGAAACAAATGTGAAGGTGCACTTTACTGCCCGCCAGGTATGTAACCTGCATTACAAGGCTGGTCGTATGACATAGTTGCGCGCGCATAGTTCGCTTAGCACCGCTATTGTGGTGTACCAGGGCGGCATTGCACAGTTGGTACCCACACATATGCAGAAATGGCAGATATGCATCTTGTGTATGGTGCTGCTGGAGGTAACGGGAGATAAGCTCAGCATCTGTATGCACAGACATTTCCAAACAGAAATTGTCCAGGACATTGAATGTTCTCGTCTGTGGACCGACGGTTACGCAAGACTGGAACACTTACAGTGAACAGGTATCACACCGGTGTGCGACGCAAATATAGAACAGTCAAATATGAGGAGGAAGTATTGAAATGCATCGCCAATTTACCATCAAGAAGCACACTTCGAATTGCTCGCATAATGCATGTATGCCACCAAAGTGTGTTGAGGTTTCTCCACGAACAACTACTACAACCTTTTCTTCTCGAAAAGGAGCAAGCATTACAGATTTTCAGTCACGAGTCGATTTCGCTCGGTGGTTTCTGCATCAATGCGTAAATGAACCTGGATTTTCTCGCAACATTTTGTGGACCGATGAGGCTTCTTTTACATGTGATGGCATTTACAACAGTCGAAACAGTCACATATGGAACAACATCAACCAACATGTAATGGTTGAACACCGCCATCAAGTGACATTTTCTGTTAATGTCTGGGCCATCATTGTCTGTGACAACCTGACTGGCCCTAATTTTGGCCGGTGCGTTTGACTGGCCGCCTTTATCGACAGTTTTTAGAGGACATACTTCCAGTTCTGTTTGAGGATGTGGATTTACAATCACGCCAGCATATATGGTACCAACATGACGGAGCTCCTGCACACTTCAGTTTGGAAATTCGTCATCACCATACCACCACATTTGGTCAGCAATGAATAGGCAGAGGTGGACCTGTGAAGTGGCCACCACGCTCCCCAGACCTGACGCCAGCTGATTTCTTTCTGTGGGGTCACCTGAAAACATTAGTATACGAGACATCGATCAACTCAGTAGCTGAACTTCATGCCCAGATTACTAATGCCTGTATTACTATTCGCAACACCTCAGTCACACATGTTGCATCGCGTGACGCCATCAATTGTTCGACGCTGCAGTAGTAGTGGTAGCGAAGTAGGTGGTCGCCACTTTGAACAGTTACTGTAAGAAAATGTGTGGCATTTTCGCAAGGCACGTTCTCGTGCAGTTGCAATCTAAAATAAAATAAAAACAAAACCAAAAAAATTAACCCCAATGTACAATCATCAAGAGTTAATGTTTTTTTTTTCCCATTTGGAATACAACTATCAGAAGATCTGTAGAAACATGATTCTGTCCTATTGTGTAACCCGCATTCAAATACAGCAAATAAATTATAGTCATGCAACCACCTTTGCAATGCCGGTTGCATATCTGGCAAGCAATAAAGTGCACCCTCACATGTGTTTCTTCTCAATAGTTCACATAAACATGTTGCATGAATGTGAATTATATTATGCATTTGTAACTACATATTTGAAAAGCAATACAAAATACCTACATGTTACACACACATTGATAGGACAGTACAACCCCCTCATTTTTCTCGAAGTTGTACACCACAATAGTGACTGTGCAAATACTTATGATCATTGGAATCATTCACAATACCTTTCTTATTGTCTGTTAGATTTAATTTTCGTTTGGTAAAACTTTGCTTTGTAAGGGTGGATAACTCCCTTACAACTTACTGTATAATATTTTTCGTATGTAATGTTTTCTAGCCCATTTTTGATACAGCAATTGAGCACTTCCAAACACAATGTATGCAGTATTGCCTATGCTCTCCTGATACTCTTTATCGCTTCAGCCAAAGCTTCGCGTGCATTTTTCACGAAAACTATGTGCCCTAGAGAGTTGCAATAAAGGACCATTTTTATTACAAAGCTCGCATGTTCAGAATATTGCCGTTATGCATAATTCTGTTCCCGATATTTAAAATAATACTGTTTTCAAATTCGATACTCTGTGACTCATTACTTCCACAATGTTACATTTAGGTACAAAATGTTCTACACGTGTCCTACTTTATTTTTCATAAGGAATTACCTTCCTGCGTTTGTTCCTGTGGATATATATACGTACAAACACATATGCATACATATACATGCACATATACATATATATACATATACATATATGTATGTACGTATATATACACATATACTTATATATATATATACACATATACATATATATACACATATACATATATATAAACATATACATATATATACACACATATATATATACACACATATACATATATATATATATACACATATACATATGTATACACATATACATATATACATACACATATACATATATACATACACATATACATATATATACATACACATATACATATATATATACACATATACATACACATATACATATATATATATATACACATATACATACACATATACATATATATATGTATATATATATACACATATACATATATACATACACATATACATATATACATACACATATACATATATATATGTACATATATACATACACATATACATATATACATACACATATACATATATACATACACATATACATATATATATGTATATACATATACACATATACATACACATATACATATATATATGTATATACATATACACATATACATACACATACATATATACATACACATATACATATATACATACACATATACATATACACATATATGTATATACATGCATATACACATATATACATATATGTATGTATATACATATACACATACACATATACATATATACATATATACATATACATATACACATACACATATATACATACATATATATAAACATACATACATGTATACATACATATATACATATATACATACATGCATACATATATACATTCATATATACATATATACATACATATATACACACACACATATATATATATACACATATATACATATTCATACATACTATAAAATGGTAACATAAGAACCTTAAGGAAATGTGTTATCTCATTGTTTATGTGTATTTATAAAAGTAATTTAAGTGCAGCTGCATTAAGCAACAAAGCTTTCTAGGTTTGCATAGGTTTGTACTGAAAAATTGTTTTGACATGTTAATGTTAGTTTAAAAGTCTAAACATACAAATCAAATAAACAAGGGAAATTTATTTATAAATTTTGCTGTAGAACATAATTTTATCTTTGTCAAATTTTGTTCCAGGTGAGATAAGGTTTTCATTCTTAAATGGGCAAATGAACATGGATAAACTTACTAAGTATAAAGACCTGAACTCCTCTTATTATGTTGCTATGGTTGTAAAACATGTCAAAAATCAATATCAAATAAATGTTAAATGTTTTAGTGTCAAAATAAAAGCAAAACATTTAAATAACTTATAAAAAATGTGAGTGGGCAAAGAAAAAATAAACTTTTTGCTCTCTTGTCAAATTTTAGCTGAGTTAAGACTTCAGTGTATCGATTGGATTGTTTTATACTGATGATAAGTAGAGGCCCAAAAACCAGCATTCTGAAACTGACTTTAAAGCATTTTAAAAATTTAATTGAGCAATTTGTAGCATTTTCATATTTTCACTCATTTTACAAAACTTTCATTTTAAACATATATATCACACTGAATGTTTGCATGCAGATTCATGTCCTGTTGTGAAAAAATAACTATAACTTTGCATTATAAAGTAATGTGAACTACATATCATAAGATATCCAAGCTGGTAATATTTGGAAACAAATTTATAAATTGATTTTGGGTATGTTTCTTCACTTACACTTATTTATCACCGATATAATTTTTTTCCTTCTCAGAAACAGACACTTATTTGTGGCATCTGAATTGCAGTGGAAATTACCATCCAAGAAATCAGTTTTTTTACTAGCTCTGATGACGGCATGCAAGCCCCTTCCTGTTTATGACTGCAAACATATAGCTCAACTGATCACCTGCTCACACGCATGCGTGCAGAGGGTGTGTGTGTGTGTGTGTCTGTGTGTGTTTATGCATGTATGTGCGTGAGTAAGTGAGAGAGAGAGGCAGCACTATCTTACCTCCCAGGCAGCATTTCCATAGGTGCGTGTGTGACTAGGATGGCACACAGCAAGTGGCAATTGTTCCTAGTGAACAAACTATATATGTCCAACTTCATTAAGGCAGAACACGCAATTCTTGTTCCAAATAGCCAAGTCATCTGAGCTCAGCGGGAGCTTTTTGGGACTGTGACACAAGTGTGTCTGGCATCGGTGCCATAGCCTTTGTCTCTCTCCAGGCACAAGTTTCAAGCCGGATGTTGTTTATGCATAAGGAGGATGAGGGAGGAAGGACTGTGCATTCTTATTGCCCTCTCTCTTTTGTGCGAGCGTCAGGGAAATATATTTTTGTGGTGTCGGACAAGCCTCTACTCCCACTTGTTTATCACGTAGGTGATCTAGGCCCAAGCAACAAAACAGTGGGCCGACGCGTCCAGTCATGCCACAGAAGATCTATGCGCTCACACTGAGAATTTAACATTTTATAGGAGAAACAGTAGCCTTTTTTACTTTTATTGTGGCTATTTCGCATTTGCAAAAATTTCAGGCTTCTAATAATAACTTAGTTTTTCCTTATGATAGATAGTTCGTACTTGTCTTCATGGAGATAGAAGTAGCAATGTTCCATAAGATACTGCTTACTGTGTAAACGTTTCTTTTTCTCGAGAATTAAAGCTCTGAAATAATTTTGGTGAACGCTAGTTACATTTAAAAAATTGCTGTGATTATTCATCACAGGTTACTTTTAAATATTAATATATTGGGAAAAAATTTACATTCTGTTTTTTGAATTACTGTAAAAAAATGTTGTATGTTAAATTTGTAAATAAAATGGGGTACCCAGGATACTTTTATAGAATGTCTCTCTCATCACAAATATATTATTCTTATTCAATGTTAGTGTTGACTATTATAAATACACAATACAAAAAGCAGAATATAAACATAAAACGAATTATAAGTGTAAGTCGAGAGATGAATACTTGCTTCCTGATGTAAATCACTAGTTTTTATGAAATTTGCTGCTCAAGGAAAATATGCTGACAAAGAGAAGATACTGATGACCTTGCTCTAGACACGAGTGAGGTTACAGACGCTCGCTGTTCTCTCTCTGCACTGCCATACATAGCGGCACAGTGTCAAAAATTTCAGTTTTTTATACATAATAAAGTGAATTACTTGGATGAAACATAATAGATTTCCAAAATAACTGGTACTGTTTCAAGTATCTCCTTGTAATTCATTTTTGTTTCTAAAAATAGTTGCCCCAAAAATTATTTTAATTTAAATAAATAAACTTAATATCTTAGGGATATACATTTTGTTGATCTTTACAATCTTGAAAAACAACCAATGCATATATTCAAACATTTTAACAGTCACGGTTGATGCAGCAGCTAATAAGCACTGCACCAGCTAAGCACTCAACTAATACCATAATTATCCGGGTTAGAGTCCCTTTTGAGATCATTCCTGCATGTGGCAAACGTAGTTACTTGCCATTGGATGGCGAGTTATCTTGGAGCACTTTCGTCCATTCAGTTTGGGGCTGCACCATGCTCATACTATCACCAGCACAAGCTAACCATATATTTTCATTCCACTATTTTTCTTGCTCCACCCATAAAAGATTTTGTTAGAATTTCACCTCTGATTCTCATATGAAACAGCTCTGATTTCTATAGGTTAAAAAATAACTACACAACTCTTTTGCAGCAAATCTTGGAAAGGAAAATACATAGCCCAAGGTCTTTCACATCACATTACAACATATCAGTACTGAGGTGTTGAAGAACGGACAGAGGTCTCCTGACCTACCATAGTTATTCCTATCTTCTGCTGCATCACTGTTGCTTACCCTGAAAAATTAACACTGTTCTAAAAGGAATGGACTCAGAGGTGTTCATCCAGAAATGATACTTAAATTCCCAAATGGTTCCCAGTTTATTCAAGTTGTTTACATTAGTGACGTCTTACAAACTTTTCATCCTCTTGCAGTGAACCAGGTTTATTGAAAAAAGTTGGTATCTAAACACAGGACAAGTTCACAAGGATTTTAAGTTTGAAAGTAAATCTGCACACATTGTAGCTTCGTATGTGACATTAACTTAGGAAACTTACACCTCGTGGTCTATGCATACGAGCGGATAAATTTTTTGGAGAGTCCAGAAGAATGTCCGAAAAATAATTTTGTGGCTTGGTAAGGCCAACAGAATACAGGATATGACATTGGCCTCTTTAGCACCAAGCCACACAATAATATAAAAGAAATGACCTAGGTACTGCCTGTACACGTTACATTTACACTCCCGTGCAAATTCATAATAAATTTGGGCCACAGCCTCAACAATCTGGTTTGGTGTCTTGGTTTGTTCCCTTTGAAAAATTTGGGCCATAGCCCCACAACCTGACCGTACTACGCGGTGTCTTATTTCGTTCTTTCAACACACTACACTATTAGAGCTGAAAATTTAGGCCACATACTCACAACCTGACCGTACTCCATGGCGTCATGTTTTGTTCTTTCAATACACTACACTATTAAAGTTGAAAATTTGGGCCACAGCCCCACAACCCGGCTGAATTCCACAGTGTCTTGTTTTGTTCTAAAAATTTCACCACGTATGTGCTACATGGGTTGCCTACCTGTCGGCATTGCAACAATTCTCTGACTTTGAGTGCCTGTATCTCAGAAACGGTTTGTCTGAGTGTGTACAGACAAGTGCACATTTAAGGTTCCTTATGTCATTTCAGTTCTTTATTCACTAGGATGGGCAGCTACAGGCGTACATGTACAATAATAAATTCATAATTACAGAGGCAACCCCACAATTCCAATGCATGGGATGCGATGGTGTTCAAACTATATTCCCTGCTAACGTTTTGTCATGCATCCGAATTGAATCTGGAAGGTCAGTATTCCATTTGTGGTGGTTGTTGAATTACTGTCACTTAACTAGTTCAATAACACAAATTTCAAGGTAATACTATGTATATACACACAATATCAGATGATTAGCAATTGCAATGCATTATTACATAATGGTTTGAATTCTTTTATTTTGAAGAAGCATAATTAATTGTGTCACATTTTGATTATATAGGCAGAATGATGTACATATGTACCTAATTGAAGAACACATTTCAGAGTCGAGTAAAAGCCTTCCAAGGAATGTGTTGTCAGTCCACCCAATTATAGTCATTTTTCTGCAGATAATTGGCCCGAGAATGATTAGGTCATTACTGTTCGAGAACCTATTGCAGCAAATGTCACAGTTAGACTGTGAATTTTTATAGTTTATTATAAAGGTGTATTATCTTTTGTACTGTTGCAAATCACCAATCACATACATATACTGAGATTATTGAAATTCAATATATACTTAGTTCCTAAAACGTAAAGTTCTTAAAATAATTTGATGACCAAACAACGGAGAAATGGAAATAATATAACATCTATTGCCTTTGTAAAGACCTGTGGGCTTCTGTGGACATGGCCCAAATAGTTTGGCCTGCAGTAAAATATTGGTGAAAACATTATGTTATGTAGTTCAAATTATAAAATATAATTATGTTTGCTTCACACTGATTGGTTTCAGTGCTTATGAGGCAATGATTGCTTTGATTGATTATCAATGAATAACTTGTTTCATTACAATTTACATTTTAAATTTCAAGTTATGTGTTTGAAATTTAAGTTACAAAGATTTTAAGCCATCAATTTTTTAACATTTGATTCAGTAATATTTTAATGTTCTTTGCGCTCAAAAACCGCCTATTTTGGACGGAAGCCTACTTTGCTGGCACCAGAAATAAACACCTTTGCATGTAGCAAAAATGAATCTATGTGTATTAAAGACAGCAATTTTAGTCAGAGGAATTTAATTGCAGTAGATAATATTTCTATGGTTTAGATTAACTGACACTTAGAAATGTGTTACTTCGGTAAAGGGACCACAGTCTTTGCTATTCAAATACTTTTACTTGATATTTGGAATATTTAAGTTGGTAACACTACTGAGGGCAACAAGAAACGTAATCAACATACCAATACTACCATGACATAAACTGGATTTTGTGAAGAACTCATATTTTTGACTTATCAGTGTGAAGAACTTCTTAATTTTGTATAAATTTCACAAACAATGACTAATAATGTAAGCACCTTGGTGAGTCACCCTGAATTAAAAGAACTGGTGTGGACATTTGGTAACTATCCACGGAAGGATTATTTTATTTGCGGTAAATTTTAACAAAAACATTACACTTTAACGTAGAGTACAAACACTTTTGAATGATGTTTGAAAATATTCAAATGTGTGTAATAACTAGGAAATTGAAAATTTGCACACAATACAATTCATTGCCAAACTATATATTTATGAAAAATAATGCAGTATTTTTGCGGCACAATGTTAAGAGCCGTCCAGTATCGCTCTGCCACTGAGCGAAACTGCTCATCAAAGCCTGACAGTTTGACGACAGTTTTAGAATAAATAAATAGACGGGGTATTCTTGCGATGTGTTCTTGGGACATTGCACATAGTAATCAATGCTCGTGAATACTCAACACAAAGGCAGTTTCCACCAAAAGACATAAGTAAAAACAGCACATTTAACTATAATTGCTAATTATCCCCGATTTTCAATTACCCCTGGCATCTGTTCTTTTCATTAAGCAGAAAATAAGAAGCTGTCTGTAATTTCTTTTGCTCAGTTTTGTAACATACTGAAGATACATTTTCACACAGCTAAGCCTAATGTCACATTGCTTTTGCTTATGCTATGATTTTATTTCGCACTGAAGAGCCTTTGCATTTTGGACTTGGATTTAGCCATGTGCATTAAATGAATTTATTCTCAGGATGGAACTACAGTGAACCCTCGATAACTATGACTAAAAGGTGGGAGAAGCTGTCCGAGTTACGATTTATCCGTGTTTTCGAGGGGCGCCCAGGGAGGAGGGGTAACCAATCATTAATCACAAGAAACGTGAGAAAATCATTACGCTATCATTTTTACAAGCAAAACAGGTGGCAGTATATGCTGCTTTGTACATATCAATTTAGAGGATGGGGTAGTGAGGAAATTATCACTGTTACGTGGAAAACTATAAAAGAATGTCAAACAACCTGGGCCAGCAGATTATTTTTATTTATTTTTTATGCTACTTCTGGCTGCTCTTTTTTTATCTGTGCTAGATGCTGACACAAAGGCACCCTTCTACCACATAAAAGTTCTCACCCCCTTCTCTCGTCTGGCTGGCGACAGTCTATGTGCATGCATGTGTGTGTGAGATAATTGTTAGAGATAAGCTAGGGAAGTAGAGCGCGAGCGGACGTAGTCAAGGTCAACCGGTACAGTCTCAACAGTTAATGCAAACACCGCACGTGACCACATGCAACTCACGAGACATTTACGTGAAAAATTACTTAACATTAGCATGTCACAGTGTCTGCAGCCAGTTGCTAGCTCACCTACATATTTCTGAAGAAACAAAAATAATTTTCCTCTTATACGAGAGCAGATACGATACTGTAACAATCCTTTTGGATCACTGTACAGAAATATGTTAACTCATTTTAACACTACGAATTTTTAAAATTTCATTTTATGCATATAAACTGGATCATAATACATGTAATTTACAGCTTTATTCTTACACAAGTTGTCACACTAAAAAGCAATAAAACTCTAATCATGTTCTACTGAGATAAATGGGAGCAAAAACAATCAAAAATAAAGCACAAAAAATATTTACAAATGCATTTAAGACCATGAATTGTTTTGTATCGGACACGTGTTTAAATCACTGTATGTAACAGGAATGAGATTAGTTTATCAGCTGCGGCTTGCAGTTCTACACATCACACCACAATCTCTCTTGTACTGATGTACTATTTGTTTACTGTCTCCTCCATACATGTATCATTCAACCATTTCAAACATTTCCTACGAGAAAATTGTTCTTCCCAGGGCCTGTTAGAATACGAGGCCAGGAGCAATGTAAATCTCAGTCTACCTTTCAGCTTTTTTTTTTGTTCATTTGCAGTCATGGCCATGGTTGAAGTGATAATGTGCGTTTGTAGGCCTCCCTCCATACTATCTTACCTTGGCTGCGTCGTCATAGATCAGTGACGTATTTACACACACTTTACACTTAAAACAAATTTTACAGTTACCATCATCGTTAATGGGAACTTAATAAAAGCCCATTCATTTTAATAATTTAACATGTTCAAAAGTGAGGCCCTCTAGGATGTGCGGCCCACGGCAAATGCCCCTTTCAGGCCCCCCCTTTTATAATTTATTAAGCCCTGGATTTTTTCGATATTTCGCTGGCCTCTAGCATAGTGCGTTAGGCACCAGTTTACGGTGCGAGAGGCCCTGGGATTGATTCCTTGCTCGGGCATGGATGTTGTGTTGTTCTTTCACCTCACTTCATCCTCATCGGCTTGTAAGACTTCGTTGAAGAGCAGTAAAACCCTCTCACCACCTTGCCTACATTGCAAAGCAAACCAATTGCTTTTAATTTTTTTTTTTAATGTCCGGAACAAATTGTTTTGCAATCTTGAATTTAACGCACATACCAGAACAAAATAAATTTCCCTTTAGGTGCCATTGTGACCTGTAGTTATCATCCAATTCACCAGCATCATACTGAAATGTCTATTTATGATGCACGTACATGTGTGGCTCGCACGGTGAAGAGGGAAAAAAGGTAAAGCAGCAGGTCTGCCTGCTGAGTTGCATCTCCACTCGCGCGCCTCGCTAGCAACATTTAACCACACGGAACTTGCCAGATATTTTACGGTGGGATCATAAAAACCTAAGTAGCAATGAGCAACTGCGTTTAAAGCTTAATACTGTTTTTAAATAAAACATGATGGATTGAAATGGGGCAGACACAATTTTCTTACGATTTTTTTACCAAGAAATATATTTTTTTTTGTTGAAATTCTGTCCGAGTTATCCGAAGTCCGGGACATCGAGGTTCGAGTTATCGAGGGTTCACTGTATTTTAATTTTGTGATAGACGCTTGTTCTATGTGTTGGAATTTTTGTTGCCGACCTGCCTCAGCTTCGGGCGAGGTCAGGCACCTTCGGAGCCGCTCGTGCCTCACTCCCGTCTGCCCCCTCTTTCCCCTCCTACCATATTCCCGCTTCCTATCCATCGGCGTGTTCACACCCGCTCTGGGCCGGCACTCCGGTGCTATCCTCGGTCCTGACCAGTTGCTTTGCCCTCTCTGCTCTCCGTCAGTAAGTTTGATTTAACGTTTTGAGTTTTGTTAATTTCCTGGGTCGGTCGAACTCTGTTTTCTCGGTAAGTCATGTGTCTACCTGTATTGAGTTCAGTAATTTCAGGTTTGTTATGTTTGTACCGACGGTGTGTCAAAGAGTTACGTGAAATAAAATTTATTTATGCTTTATGCTTATGTATGCACTTTGAATGGAAACTCTACGCCAGTGTTACTTTAATCTGTGCAATATGCTTTGAATTTATAAAATATTTTGTACCTGAATTCTTGAATGTTGGCTCTACTTTATTTCAAAGGTATTAACAACCCTAATTCCCCAATTCATCTTATGTTAATGTCCAATTGGGGCACAACTGGTTCCTTACTATGCAGTAAATTTTTGTGTGTCTGTTTGCCTGACACATGTGTGAGTGCAGACACCTACAGAATCACTAAAATAAAATTTTATCATAACATTTTTCCATTAGCCATCTATGCCCAGAAAAAAAAAACAGATAAAGTATATAAAAAACATACAAGGAGTAAACATACAAACTTTAAAAAAATCAAACGTTAAAGTCCAAGAACACAATTTTTGCCCCTTTAAAGGAATCAAAATCACAATATTTTTTTTTAAGTGCTCAATATATCTATTAACTAAATCATTATTTTTAGACAAAAAACAAAAAAATTTAAAAATTCCTTCTAAAGTGGTTTGGCACCTGTGAACCTTTATTATCTACAATAATTTTACAATCAAAATAATAAAGGAACTGTTATTAAAAAATAAAGAATCATTGACTATTCTACGAGTAGTATTAAATTGAGTAAAAATATTTATATAATTAAAAAAAGTTTGCCTGTTGAAAGAATCCAATGTAGACTATTATAATTAATTTATATTGGACTGACTAAACAATTAAGAGTCAGTGATGGTAATGCTGTTCCATATAACAGAACAATATTCCAGCTTAGGCCTTATCAAAGCCTAATAAATTCAGACTAAAGAATCAGGTGAAGATGCAGTTTTTGTGACGTATTTGATCAACCCTAAAGTTCGTTGAGGATTTAAGAAAAAATTATCAACACAAAAATGAAAATATAGTTTACCATCTAATAATGCCCCAAGATCACGAACATTTTCAATACATTTAATTTTGCAATATTTAAAAGAGATAGTTAAATATTATAGGATTAGTTTTATGTGTAAATGTGATACAGATAGTTTTCTTCAAAATTTAGATTCATAAGATTGTTATTGCACCACACCATCTTGAAGTTCATTGTAATCAGATATGTCACTAATTTCAGCAAATAATTTTAGGTCATCAGCGTATAGTAAGCAATTAGCAAATTTTAATTGCTGTACAATATCATTAATAAACAGATTAAATAAAAGAGGGGACAATGTGCCATCTCGAAGGATCCCAGATGAGGCAAGAAAAGATGTAGAATATATGATCGCTACTTTGACAAAGAAATTCTGTCCATTTAATAGCTATGTACTCAATTGAAATAATAATAATAATAATTTATTTATTTATTTTATTTATTTATTATGTTTAAAGTGCCATCCAACAGTCTTGCGACCAATAACAGGATGACACTAAACAAATAACAGATACAAATACAGAAACACAGTATAAACAAATAACAAAGGACATACAGAAGAATACAGACATACAAAACAAAGGACTAGACACTTACAACACACACTGACAGGACAAAATGCATTAAAACATTTAAAAAAAGAGACAAACAGAAATGAGACACTTAAACAACCTTATTTAAAGTCCCAGAATACAATTTTTCTTTCCTTAAATAAAAGGATCAAATTTACAAATATCATTAAAATTGAATATACATCTGTTAATTAAGTTTTTATTTTTAGATAATGCGTAAAAAAGATTAAAGTTTCTACTAATACGGTTAGGCACCTTTAAACCTGTATTGTTTATAATAGTTTGAAG
>PNEQ01090763.1:15701-34652 GCA_003012365.1 Medauroidea extradentata
AATACGATTCGAGTCCGTGATGGTAATGCTATTCCAAATAACAGAGCAGTATTCTAGCTTGGATCTAATCAAAGCATAGTAAAGGCTAATTAAGGAATCCGGAGAAGAAGCATTATAGGTCAGGAATTTTATTAACCCTAGTGTACGATGAGCATTGGAGATTAAATTATCAACATGTGAATGAAAATAAAGTTTACTACCTAATAATATTCCAAGATCATGTACATTATCATTACATTTAATTTTGTAATTATTTACTAAATAGTCAAACTTTATAGGGTTAGTTTTACGCGTAAATGTAATACAGATAGTTTTATCATAATTTAGATTCATACTATTATTCTTGCACCACTTACGGACTAAGTCAATATCAGCTTGAAGTTTAATGCAATCGGTTATGTTACTAATTTTAGCAAATATTTTCAGGTCATCAGCATATAATAGGCAATTAGCAAATTTTAATTGTTGTACAATATCATTAATAAACAAATTAAATAAAAGAGGGGACAAAGTGCCAACAATAATAATAATAATAATAATAATAATAATAATAATAATAATATTAATAATAAAATGTGTTACATAATACTTTATAATATTATGTTAGTTTATAAGTTGTAAAATAAATTCTACAAGAATGTTTAAATAACTTTATTAGTAGATGTTCCATAATAGTATAGGTAGTAGATTATGCTTAGTAAATTTACACGTACTTAGTAGAAATTTTCACAGGTGTTGACACATTCGTATGTACATCGAGTTTCGTTGTTTGTATGAAGTTATTGGTCAAGAACAAGTTAAATTAATTCTTGTTTGAGTCTTCAAGTGAAGAATGTGAGCCATATCCACATATTGTACGTTGACAGAATGTGAGAGGTTCGGAGAGTTTTACGCGAGTAGTGAGATTATGATTTGTTACATAAGTCATTTACATATAGAACAAAGTTTGTATTGATTGGTAATACTACAAAACATTTTCAAAAACTTCAAAACGCTTATAAGGACAGAATTTCCATTTTGTAAATAAAGGAATGGAATTTAGAATGTCTTGTATGATACAAACATTAATGCCTGTAATAAAGTGAGGACTAGAATGATAATAGTTTATAAATAAATATATAAAAACAGCATGCCTAGTTATTGAAACACTATCAAAGTATTTTTCTGCACGCATCATTCATGCTGTCTCTCTTTCCTATTTTTCACGAAAATTTACCTCTCAAAACAATTCACATGCTACAGTGTTTGTTTCTAGTAATTTCAATTAGTAATAGTCTTAATTTACTTACTAAAATACTAAAAGTATTGCCAACTTCAATGTGGAACCAAAATTATAAGAACTAGTAATTAATAACTTGTAACTCAATATTTGTAGCTTGTACATTGTAATTTATTGTGGAATAGGTCCCGTGACCATATTATAACTTGTATAGTCTTAATAAACTTTCTTGCAAAGCACAAGGAGCCTCCATCTGTACGGCTCCTTGTAGGCTTGCCAATAATGTCAACCCTGATCCAGTCAACCCTGATCCAATTCCACCCTGATCCAGTCAGCCCTTTGATAAAAAAAACAACAAATGAATAATTTTGAAAAATGCTGTGCAAACTGATTTTTGTACTGGTTTACTGGCATATGACACAGCAGTTATTTCATTGTTGTCTCAAACTTTCAGTGCCAAACAATGAAAATTCCTAAGAAATCTGTTTGACCAGTTTTAATGCTAAGAACCATTGCAGCAAATTGAAAAATAAAGTACAGTAAACCCTCGTTTAACTGGACTATTTGGGGGAAGGTGTGGTCTGGTAAATCAGATGTCCGGTAAATCGCGAAAAACCAAAATCGGCACACGAAAATAGACAAGCCGACAGATTTATAGCAGTGTGATACGCGTAGTAACGCAATGTGATTGTTTGCTGGAAGTGGGCGAGGGGGATGGTTTGTGCTGTCTGGCGGGAGTAGAAAGATAAGCACGCGCCTTTGTCCGCTCATTGAGAAAACCTACGGCTGAGGGCGGGGGAAGAGTACAAGGGGAGGGACAGGAGGCGGCTTGCTGTCAGCTTGTTTCAAGTTACGTTTTGCGCACGATAAAACGTGACACTTGAACATGAGCTACTGTTTTGTATTTCACAGTAATGCGTTTATTTAATAAAAAATTTCCATCTGAACTACCGCTGTTTGCATCGCAACGTAGCTTTGTATACCGTGTCTGTGAGATAATAATCTAGCCGGCGTCCTTGAGAATTTCTGAAGGGCAAGGGACAGAAATGCTGAGCTTGAGAAAGGCATGTGTTGCGCTAGTTTGTTCGCAGCAGATTTAATCTCTCTACACCTCACATATTTACACCACATGAGCGTTGCTGAACATTCACTGCCTCATCATCTGAAGATGTAGTAGCAGATTTCATGTGTTTCCTGGGTCCAACAGTGCCAATTTTTTTTTGTTCAACATCATATTTCAACACATAACTCTTTGAACTTGTTTTTTGCTTTACAAATGTCCAACTCAGTTCAGGGTTGGTAAAAACCCGGGCTTTTTTGAAAATGCTCAATCCACCTGGGTTTTTTTGGGTTTTTTCAATAAAACCCCCATTTTTATCTAAAACTCTGGTTTTTTCATCAATGCATTGTTTATTTTTCAGACTAAATCCTGGTTTTGATCAGTTTCATAAACCAGTACTTCTTTTAATACATAATTTTAACAAACGGAATAAATATTTCTAAATTCTAATGCATAGTTTTTTTTAACAGAATTTCAGCGCCTTTTCAAATATTATTTCGACTGGTTAACGGTTGCACCTGTATATTATTTGATGTTACATATTTAAGATTTTAAAAATAAAGTAATAGCCTAAAATATAAGAATTAAAACAAAATTATGAATGTGATCAACTACTTTGACAAGAACAATTTAAAAATAGGTTTATTATTTTATTTGCCTTTGTAAGTAAGCAATTCCAAGAATATGATCAGTCAAGGAAGGCTGGTTGGGGAGGAGAAGCAAGTCACTGCAGCTGCCTGACTCATGTGTCATTGGTCATCTCACATTTCCTGTCGTTTAGTCTAAAAATAAAGCTCCTGAAGTTATTATACTACACTCCCTTCCCCTTTTACCTTCTGGGGACAAAGTCCCTCCATGTATTTCCCTCATTTTGCTATTCTATACTCAGTCTAGTCAGCAGCTGGCCTCCAGCCAAGGCACACTGGTACTTCGGGCCTTGTATCATGAGGTAAATAATTAGTGCCCTGCTAATTTTGGTTTATTATCTTGTACACTGGTACTTTTATTACGATGCCTTTTGTAGCAAATCCAGGAAGGAAAAGTGCTACAGAATGGACTGAAGTACTGAAAATCGATGGGAGCGGTAAAGTTAAGTGCAAACATTGTCTAAGTGAAATTTCTGGGAAAGTAGAAAGAATTCATGTTCATCTATCTAATGTTATTAGGAGATCTAATTTTTCAATGACTCTTGAACTAGACAGCGACAATCTAGATGATGTGTGTACCTTCACAGTCTCGTAGCTTGAGTAAAGGTAGTAAAACTGTCATCAACAGTGTTAATGGCACTACCGTCAGTACCCGAAATATCTTGCTCATCTTTGCCGGTAGGACATAAAATCAAACAAAGGTTACATATTTTACTCAGATGACTACTTCTAATCGGAAAAAGTTGTTAGACAAATCTATTGCAAAATTTTATTATTTCTAGTAACATTGCTTTTAATGCAGCAGATATCACTGCATTTAAAGAAATGATACAGTGTTTGCGTCCTGGCTATAAACTGCCTAACCGGCGACAGTTGGCCAATGAATTGCTAGATGAAGTACACACAGAAGTGGAAATGCCCTTACAGATAGTTTGACTGATTAAGCGGTTACTATCCTTCTAGATGGATGTTCATCTGTAAAGAATGATCCCATCATTTCTTCAGCAATTTACACAGGAAAATAAAGTTATATATGTGAGTGAACTAAAATTACTAAAATGACAATGGAAAAATTGAAAGGTGTTTGTATCTTTTAAGTAAGGTAGATGTGGAAAAAAAAACAGAGTGGTGTTTCTTACATGACCCACCTTCCAAAAGACTCTAATCAAGTCCATTATCAATACGTTATAATACAAGAAGCTTTTAACTATAGAACTTGTGACTTATTGTACTTAGGTAACATATGTAGGTCTAATGAAAGTAGTTCTACTTTGCAAATGGGTTTTTAACAAATATTTTTAAAATTATAACTTATTAATCCAACAAAACATTTTTTTTCAACAAAAAACCCACCTGAATAAAACCCGGGTTTTATCAAACTTGTTTCATTGAAAAACCCGAACCCAAAACCAGCGGGTCGGGTCCACCCGTGCCAACCCTGACTCAGTTTGTTTCTTGACACCATAATCATCACAAAACTTTGCTACCAAAACACCGGCCTCTTAACTTTTATATTAGTTCAAATTTTTTGATTGATGTCAAAGTTACTCTATTTCTTTTCTGTCCTGTTGCAGATGCCACTTCCTTTTTAAAAAAACACATAATCTTTATCGCACAAGTACATCAACTGCGTAAAAAATTCAAGTAGACACATCCGGTCACGTAAAACACCAATGAGCGACTACCTCTGCTTACAGTCTTACGCTGCTATCTATGCACATGCCTGATGTCACTCACCAAAGCACAATAATCAGGTAGGTCTTGCGCTGTTGATCCTACAGTTCTGTAAAAAATCCAGGTAGACAATCATTCTTACCCGGACACGGCTCTGTCTACCGTCTTACACGGCTATCCATGCGCGCACCTGATGTAACTCACCAAAGCACAATAACCTGGTAGGTCTTGTGCTGCATGTGACAAGTAGACCTGATGGTGGAATAATTTTGTATTGCAAGATTTTGTCCGTTAAATACGAAGTCCGCTAAATGGAGGTCCGATAAAACGAGGGTTTACTGTATACAATATTTACTCGATATTCATTGACACACTGAGTGAATTGGAGAAGTTGTAAAATGATTGTATTTATATTGTATTTATATTCACAAAGACCCAGGTTCGAATCCAGGTCAGGCTATTCCAATATAATTTAGATCCCTTGTTCACCAAGATAACTACAAGCAATGTGTGTTGGTACAACAGTGAAAGTAATGGCTGATACCTTAGTTCTGTGAAGCTCGTAATTAGAGTATTTCTATCTCTCATGCTGAGAATCACATGTCACTCAACATATACGGCCAGCATCTGATTCCATTCTCTCTACCTTTTCCAGTCCAACATTTATTATTACCACATATGGCCCGAACCCAGTCTTCCCACCTCCAGACATGTTACAATCTTCTATTTCTCTTTCGGCCGGCCAATTCAACATCTGAAAAATGCTTCTTATTTGTTTCACTTATGGTCAAGTGTAAAGAGGATGAGTCTGGAGCAAAGGAACATGCTTTGAGGGGTGATAGTACTGGTGATTCTGAACAAAATGTTTCTAATAAACACATGCTCTCCTTTCCTCCCGACTCATCCTGTATAAGAAGACTTTTCCAAAAATATTATAATTTTGAAATTTTTTTTATAAAACTGACATAATATGTTTTGAATAAAAAGGAACTTAATTATCAAAATTTATATGGTATTTTAATGCACAATTCATTTTTCAGGTTTGAAATCCATCCACAGGTTTTCAAGTTATTGATGGAATAAACTTCTTTCCTCAAAGTGCTGCCATCATCTGGCAGAGCATCTCACTAGACATAACGGACATTTAACCTAATATACTAACCTGAATTTTGCCATTTGTTTTATGATAATATACTTACCAGTCTAAATCTCTAGAAAATTTTACACTAAGTCACATTCTTCTGGTTTTCTGAAGCTGAAACTTGTAGGAGGCATGAGAAGACACGAGTTCATTGCTAAACTCTTTATTTCTGTTTCTTTTACCTTTCCACCTCAGTTCACTTTCATTTTTGTAGAACAACAATTCTGCTGATGCTTTTGATCTCACTTATGACACCATGTAATGTAAATACTATTTTATAATTTTCTCCCCTTCTACAACTTCATTTCCATCCACAATAACCATTTCATACAGTAGTCAACCTAAATCGCAATTCTCATACCACACACTACCTTCTCTGCCTTTTGTTTAATGTAGTTTGAAACACAATGATTTTCATATGCCTAAGGCAGAAATCCTTTCCTTGTAGTTTGCAAAATTTACTTCTTAAGCTATCACATGAGGTTGCAATTTCCATTCTTTATAAACTGGCTTGGTGTGTGACGAGACAGGATGCAACTTTAAAAGGGGATCTCCTAGTCCATCAAAAGTAACACTAATAATTTTCAAAGCTGCTTCTTTGCTTAGTGATATCTCTCATTTAACAGCTCTGTACTTGCTGTATGTATCAGTTTTCTCTTGTGATTCCTCTTCTAGTGTATTAACAGAAAGTGTATGTGTGGATGTTCTGCAATATGGGCAAATCTTATGTCCTGATGGTACTTTAATTTGTTAAGTATATCCCTTGAACAGTCTTCAATTATACAATGTAGTGATTTTGTATTTATTAAATTATGTTTTAGTGAGAACATTTCATTATTTACATTTCACAATTTTTCATCCAAAAAAATCCTACGGTATTCCCAAATGCTCACTAAAAGATCACTTCTTGGAATAGGCCTACAGAATAAAAGTTATTTTCTTTTTATCACTAAGCATTTCACTGCTATTCAATCTCTTCAAATTAAAACAACTTTTTTATAGCAATCTACACTTCACAGTTCAATAATTAGACATTATTGAAGTTCCGTTACTGCTTTCTTACAACCAAGTTAACAACACTTTCAAACAGTGTCAATGGTATTAAAATAACATAACAATGTGGAAAACCTATGCAACTGACCAAAGGAATGAAAACATGTGTGTATTGCTGGTTACACATGTTGATGTATCACCTTATGCAGAAAATTCGGACAATAGAACTTTCCTGATTTTGTCTTTATAATCTCATCCAGAAAAACCAAAAGATTACACAAAGAATTTGTTTAACACATTAAGAGAGATGAAATAGCTTATAAGGTAATTTACACATTTTTAGGTTCATAAAATAATTAAGATACAGATTTCTACAGTACATAAATTGCTTTCATATAAACATTAAAAAGAGGCTATAATAAAATTTCAATTTTATTTATTATGTGTGTTTTGTGCAATACTACTTAGGCCCAAAACAAAAAATCTGATTTAATTATGCACTGCATACTCATATCGTTAGGGAATGAAGGAGAAAACTCTAAAGTTTCAACTTTAATTTAACTTTCATTAGAGTGTCTTACTCATTGGACCACTTATACTTGGTTTACCTTAAACAAAATAAAAACAAATAGTACATTAAACAAAAAAATATATATTGATTTCAAATTTATTATGAACCCATATATACCTGACAAATTATTTTAACATCAATAACATTTTCAAAAATAATAAGTTTCCCAAAATGGTGTTTGTTCCAATTAAGGAATAGTTTGTCCTAAATTGGACTACTATACTCTTAAGTTGGACCGAAATATTGTTACGGTGGAATTTTCTGGGTTAAGAGATTTTAAAGAGGGTCCGTTTTTTTCTTCCAACAATTTGAACAATCCGGTGTTTTATTTCTTTCGTAGAGTTTATCAGGTTAACATTCTAAAATTGTTTTAAATTTATTGGTTATAGAGTACTATCTTTGTGTTGTTTTCGGATTAACTGGTTTTTGGAAAATTGCTATTGGTAGTTTTTTTTAATTTAATTTGTTTTTTATGCCCTTATGACAAAGTTACATTCCCTTTTGGGAATATGATGAACGCAGTACATGGCCGTGCTGTGTCGTGTTGTGTGAGCCGGTTCTCGGTGGAGCTGCCTGGCTGTTGTCGTATGTGCCGTGCAGTGTGAGCAGTCTGTCGGGATGGTATCTGCAGCAGCCTGATACCAAACATGCTTGGACTGGCGTTCTTGGCAGTAGCAACTCTTTCTTCATCTTATGGTGTAGCATGCCACCGGTAGGAGTGGAGAATTGCTGTGCAGTAGTTTTACAGCGTGGAATATGCTGAAACACAGCGGCAAGAGGGTTGCATGGTAGAGGTGGCGTGATAGCGTGGCGTGGCTGATTGGTTGCCGTGGTCATGTGGTCACGCGGGTGGCATGAGATGCATAGTGGCATCTCTGCCATCGTTCTTCAGCGCGATGAGCTCAGTGTGATCGGACATAAGTCCGGTTACGTCTATTTTTTAGAGGCTGCCAAAGGAGCCTGAGGAACCTTCGACATGGACGATTTAGGATAAGTATAGTCATGTAGTTAATAAGGTTCCCATTTTTAGTATGTAGACAGCGAACCACACCCCCACACACACACCCCTGATGTAAAGTGTTTGTTCAATATTTTGTAAAAGCTCTGGTAGACTAAGTTGAGGGTAACTTGCAATAGTTCGGAACTCTGAACATAAATGAAGTAATTATTTGGCAATTTGTTTTAGAGGGTGTGACTTATGTGAAGGCCGGGAAGCCCTAAGTAAGATAATTGTATGTGTTTTGAGACACTTCAGTTGAATAAGTTATAAATGGTTTGATTTAAGGTTATTCAAGAGTTTCGCAAAGAAGTTCACAGTTATTAGTTGAAATTAGTTTTGTTTTGTTCTCTCAGGGGTATTTTATTATTTTTACGAATACGTCAGACCCCTTTCATAGTTGGACACGAGGCGTTAGTTTGAACTTTTTTGGTTGAATAAATGTTATGAGTCGTATGTCGTGAACAATAATGTAAAGGTATTTAATGTATTTGTCTCTTAAATGTTGTGTACAAACCGAAGTAGTAGCCAATCTCCATTTATTCATATTATGGTATAAGCTCCCTACTCGATAGTCATAAGAATTTTAATATGAAAACTATGGTTGTCAGCTGGTATCAGTAAAGTGAAGGCATAGCCAACCTGTTGGTTCTGAAGTACAGAGTTTTAAGTATAATAATAATAATAATAATAATAATAATAATAATAAATAAAAATAATAGTAAAAACTACCATAGCTCCTAAAAGTTCGTTGTACAGTCTCGTTCAACAGCATGAGTAGCTCTATCTCAGTTTATTTGTTTGATGCACGTGGAATAGATTATTCAAGTATTTGAGGTAATAATATGGGGTTTTGTGCTATCCCCATTTTTCAGTATTCAATTAGATTCCTATAATAAGTAAATGCACGTGGCAGAGCCTCCTGTGTGTCAAGGTAAGTAAGTATTCTGGTACAGTGTAACAAGGTATTTTATTTAATTGGTATATTTCTTGCTTGGTAATTATCCCCCTTACATTTAAGGTGGAGTCACCAGCTTAGTGATCCGCCTCGCACTTATACCTCTACTACACTTGATATAATAATTTATATTTTATTTTTATATTTTAAGACACCATTCCATGTAACAATATATTAACCTCATGAACATATTATGTACAGTGATGACAGAAATACTTTTTGGCTTGCGGCTTTAACGCAATCTCCATGAGCCCATTTTCTACAACGCATGCACTGAATAGTTTCTCAAACCTCAGTTTTATCACAAACACCATCAAACTACAATTCGTTTTTCTTTGCCCCACCTGTTTCAAAGGTCATGTCTCTTGAACATTTTGGAGTTGTCCTTCTCTTTTCTGCGAGTAATTCCTCCTTATACGGCGAGACTGTCAGGACTGCCACACCGACTTCCTCTTTCGGATATGCGCAGAACGGCATGATGGGAGGGGTGATAAATCCCCAGCTTTCTTAAACATAGTCCTAGGTGGCGGAGAAATGATTTCCATTTCAGCATCATTGGTGAAGGATTTAAACTTATGCCTACCTCACAGTCTAAGGTTAAAGATAAGCTTGGCTCAGCCTGGTTCTTTTCTACAATATCACCTTCCGTTTGCTTTAACATGTTCACGAAATCAGTGTCGATGAAAACATTTGATTCAACTGGCCATAGTCCAGCTAATCCAATAACTGCAATGTTTTTCATGTGGGTAATGTTACCATCCAGAATGAGAACTTTACTGTCTGGAGTAAGACAGTTGTAGCAACAAAGTGTTCAAGCAACTTAAGGACGACCTCAGTTGTAATCCAACCAATTTCAGTGCATGCAAACTGACACACAAAAGGAGCACCATGAGTAACTTTATTCTTAAATCTCAACCTTCTGAAAACCAGCATGGGAGGAACAAACATACCGGCAGCATTCATGCAACATATCCCTGCTGTGTTTGTACCACTTTCACCACTTGTTATGGCACCAACCTTATGCTTTCCCGGTTCAGCCAAAACTTTCTGCAGCTTCTGAACAGTTAACAAAGCTGTTTCATCCATATTCACGACAGCAGTGCCATTCAGCTGATTTTCATCAACAACAGAAGTTAAAACATCAGAAAATTTCTTCACTTGATCTTTAAAAAATCTTTTTTACCCTTGCAATTAACATAGCTTCAGGTTGACGCAAAGATATTTCCGGGTGACGAGCTAGGAAACTACAACACCATTTACTTCCAGCAATTTTTTTGTCTGTAATAAACCTGTGACTTAAATCATTATCTTCTGTAACCTGATATGCTAACCGTCGAAGGTCGTTGTGGGTAAGACCAGAAAAATGTTCTTCGAGAAATAGTATATGTTTGACTAGGTCATCTATTTCCTTAGGCAAATCAACGCCTCGGCTAAAATGCTGCTTACTCTCTATAGATTTGAGATTTGTTCCATTTAAATGCCTACTCAAAGTAGCCTTTGGGACATTGCATGTTTTCGCAGCTTCATTGAAACCCATAAGGCTCCCTCCATTATATCATCTTCCCACAAACCATGCTACTTCTGTTTCGGCATCCCTCAAATAACAGAAATATATTTTGTGAAAGGCATAAAACTGTTTGTCAATGGTTTTATAAAGGGACCGCCTACCTGGTACTCAAAACAACATTTGCAGTGTGTTTAAAATAATGTTATTCTCTTGAAATTGTTGCACGTGTTGCTAAAGTTTTGGTGTATGAAACAAAATTCACTTTTTACAAGGATTGACAATTGCTTTTAAGACACCACGCAAGTTAACACAATTTTACAGTCCTCAAACACAGCAAACAACAACATTGTCAGACTGTGATAACATAACAAAATTACTCAAGGACCCTATACTGGACCCTCTGCTAGTAAAAATACAGGGGTACAACTTAATGTGTCGCCAGTACCTGCAGAAACTTTCAAATTCGACTTTACTGCACCTTTCCTTTTGCTCGTAATTAGGGGAAAAAGCTCAAGTAGGCGAACACCTTAAACATCTTAAACAATAGACATGTAAATTTATAATGTTCGAAAACTGTATTCAACAATGCTTACAAGTTATTTGCACTATTTGCCGGAAACACATGTATGCGTTATTAAGTCCCATGAATGTATTTGAAATGGTCCGGAAATGATTGCTGAAAATATTCTGTGGCAAGGAAGGTTTTGAAATAAATAAAATTGCATATATCTAAATGATATGATATAAAAATATGTATGTTTATTATAATATATATATTTAATACGTATGTATGTCCCAATGGGTATGTCTCAGTGTGAAATGCCAAGAAAAAAATGCACGGAGCAAGATAGTCTGTAGAATGATATTTGGATAATTAATTAAAATATTATGATTAAAATGGACCAGTGGTCCATCCACTATACGAAAAGACACCCAGTCCAATACAAGCAGCTCGGACATCTTCCGAAAATGTGTGATGTTCGCAGGCACACTTTTATTAAACCTGCTTAGTATTACACCAAAATTCTCCATACTAATTGTACTTTAAGCATATGGGGATAAACTTACCGTTCTGAATGTCTCTTACTTCATTCTTCCTTAGACAAACACACTGAAAATAACATCAAGTTCGTCAAAAACAAACTTACGCTGACTGTTATAACAAACACAATGCGAAGGCAGTTTCTATAACGTTCCGCACTTCCACTCCAAGATAGCTTCACGCACAGCCTGACAGATGGCAGATGACTGCACTTTCCTCCTTATAATGCTGGTGTTCTGATTTAGGTGGTTGTCCAATTTACGCAGACCTACTCTACTGGCCATTTTGGCTTATAATAAGTTTACTTAGGCAGATATAACACCATCCTCCTCCAAGCAGTGCATTCCTCCTTGACATGGTACTACATTTCAATTTAGTATGTTATTCAGCTTTCCTAGTTCCAATACATTTTATTCACTATATTTAGTCTTTATTTCCCGTCCCAACACAACATCCAATCAAGAAATTAACATAGACCTAATCTATTACTTCTGTTTATGTAGCAAAAAAAAAACAACCTCTCCCAACCCATCACAAGATAAATGTGCAGGCCATATACAGTTTATGATACACTTTATTTTTAAATAAATGAGTAAGAATAAAGAAAATAAGTTACCAATATGTTAAAAAAGTACAGGACTCACAGTTAGAAAAGAGTACAACTCAAAAGTTGGTAACAGCCTAGTTCTGACCAAGAGGAAACAATAACATGGCTATTCTAATGCTTTTAGCAGTGAAAAGACAAATGCAGATAATTTCACTGCATTGCAAGAAATTGATGCCACAAACCATAGTGAATGAAGGGGCAAGTATGAATGCAAAAACATGTGAAATGGCACTTAAGTCACTTGAAATACCACAACATTTATTATAGTTCCTACAATAAATTCAGGCACTATTTAATCACATAGACCACACAATTCAATACCATCATTATTTATATAAGTTAACAAGTTAAGCAAGTCCAAAAGGCATCCCCAGATAAAACTAATAACTAAGATTAAAGAAAAGAAGCTACAAGGAATGTAAAAAGAACCAGTACTGATAAAGAACATATAATCCCAAATTTTTATAAGTGCAGAGTAAAATACCAAACAAACAAATTGTAAAAGTGAAGATTATGGAGGTAGAGGGAGAAGGGTGGGGGGATATTGGAGGAGAAGGGTGAGGATGCAGAGAAGAACAACTGCAAACAAGGGCAGTGGTGAGGAGGACGAATGAAATAAAACATGTATTAAATATCTACTGTAATACTGAATGTGCTTTGAACGAAAATCAACACTCAAATATAATGATTATTTATTTACCTTATTGAACCTTGCAAGTTCATTGACAAGACACATAGGGGTTTTCTCTTTTGTGTTTGCCAAGTTCACTGTTATCACATTATTATCGTTGCTGTTACAGTTCATACTTGCTACTGGTGACTGTGGCATTGGCTGTGAAGTTGTAACATTATTCTGTTGATTCTCTTGAACACTTGCATCAGCAGATTCATCAGTATCATTTTCTGAAAACAACAAATTATTCCATTACTAATAATTTTACACAATAAGATAATTTGCAATTCACAAAAGATGATCATCAATCACATCTTCAAATTGCAAAATTACATTCATAAACAATGTACTGAAAAGTGCATCTTTTATAATACAATAACAACCATGGTGTGTACCACCTACCCAAATTTTCATTACTCGTCTGTGGCACGAACCTACGCCTACCAGTGGAAATTTTACTCATTGCCACTCTACCTACTTCTGCAGCTAGGTGCCTTGCACAATAAACCCATTGTCGTCCCTACAAATATAAGAATAGAGTTGGGTCCATTTTCTTTGTTCCTCTTTAATTTATTACCAATCAATTTCCAAATATTATGTTCTTCATATAAATACGTTTAATAGTTCTCGCATATTTATTTTAGACCAAACTTTATTTTGTCCTGAAAAAATTTCAATGTTAATAGCAGTTCTATTTTTTACTATAACATATTATCATCTTGTTTATAAAAAAAGGATACAAGTTGGTAACATTTTATTTATAATCACTAAAAAGCAAATACACAAGTGACATTTTACATCAATATTCCAAGAAATTGCTAAGAAGTTGTACAAAAACTTAAAAGCCTAAAGAAACAAAAACATAAAAAAATATTTTAGTTCACTCTACTCTACTTGCTTTCACTGCCTTGTTGCCCACTATAAAGTAACATTGCACATAACTCTTACATTGGTTCCAACACAAAATTGTATTTATTATAGTTTTGTCTTTTTATATAGGGTAAACTAGGTATTTTTTATGACAAAAAAATCAAACTTTTCTCATAACTTTAAAACCATTTAAGCCAAAATAAAGAAGAAAAGTTTGGTGAAAATGTTTTGAATAGCTTTTTACCTTCAGTTGTGGGAAAATTATTACCATTACCATTTATAAATAAAAAATAACAGTTGTACTTAATTTCCTCACTACCATTTATGGTTATTGATATACTACACTGGGGTTATAATTCTATACTCTATGTTACACTGCAAGCTTGGAATATCTTAGACAAATACGAGGCTGTTCAATATTTACAGCATCATGCAAAATTTCATGCAAATCATGAATTTTAATAATTTTAAAATTTTTCTTACATTATTTATGCAACACTGACAGGCATAGGCCTCCTAATAAAGTGATGAATGTGGTTAGCACAGTGAATGTTGTCACTGTTTGGTGCTTGAGCTTATAGCGAAGGGCTAACAAATGTTTACGACCATTCTACAGACTTAAAAATAGAGTTCTTAGTTTCTCATATTAATAATCTAGTAGGCTACAAATAATAACAATTTGTACTAATTAAGTGCATCAGAAAGCCTGTGGACATCTGTAAGTTAAGTTTATCAAGGGCAGGTTCATTAGTAACTTCTTTAATAACTATTAAGATGTACTTTTTATGCAGATTCTTTAAATAAGTCACGTTACCAGTAATAATTACAATATAAACCTTGGACAGTTATATGTTAACAGTCAAATTTCGGAAGAGGAAGACATGTGGCCTTTCAAACGTATGTCTTGTACACATCTACAGTTTATCGAACAAGCATTTGTAGCACTGAATCGCTCCTACTAACATAAGTATAGGTACTGGTAATTTACCTAAAATACACTTTGCACTGATAAATAATGCATATTCCACTTTTTTGAAACATTTTGTTTGCGTCACCTTTGAGTCCCATTGACTTCAAACTCATTTTCCATTACTCTAAGGACCATCATTGCACATCTAAATGTTGTGACGCTTAGTCTACCCTCACCATCCTTACAAAGAGCTAAGAAGATGTCTCCAAACATGATGTCTTATGAATGCAAGTGTTCTAGGGCAATGAAATAGCCTGAGAGTCAAGAAGCCATATCTCACAGAGAATCTTCAACATGTAGACAAGGGTGAGCATCCACATACAATTTTTCCCCACCAGTTTCTTGAACCAAAGCAACCTTATGCTCACCCTACTTCCTTACACCCATATCCTTTCTACTCAAGCAAAAAACTAGTTAGATATTACAACTTTTGCGCCAAGATCTAGATGCGTATTTCTGTTTCACTTTCAGTTACCTTAATTTTTCTCAGTAGCCATTCGTCAAAAGAAATAGTTGAAGATACCTTCTCTTGTGCACTTCTTTTCGAGGTTGTTGAAGCTGTTGAGTCTGATGATGACTCAGATCTTGATGAAGACCTCAAGAAGTAGCCAAACTTTTGAAGCTAGGTATCTTTCAAAGGATGTGCTACTGAATCTAAAAATGGATAAACATGTAGGCTCACTGAAAGATCCTGTTAAATATGAATCCAGATACTATGTCTTCAGCAGTTGGGCCTTGGTGCCACACTTTACTAAGGTTGTTTACAAATTTATTCTTGCTCACGGCTTGTTGATTTACCTTGTGCCATGGTACCAGTTAATAATCCTATTTGCATTTTAGACTACGAATGCATGAATGTCAAGAGGTTGTAACAAATCTGTTGTGTAAGACGATAGCTTTCAGATAGTGAAACTATTTTTCTTCGCATGGTCAATCACTCCAATGTTTAGATGTGACAAGTGTCCATTAAACAAACAGAAATAATTGTTGGGTAATAGTTTGTTGTGGCCCAATTTTAATGACATTAAATAAGTAGGAGTTTGAATGTCCTGCCTTCATACTTCCTCATCATGATGTTATGTAACTGGGCCAGCATGATACAGAAAGCGGCCCAGTAACTAAAGACCACAGCGGTACACCGGGGATGCGTGATAGTCCGGTGTGCTAGGGTGGAAAGACTCAATTCCATGATAGACTCGCTGTCCTTTTCACCGAAGACATCAACATCACCTTTCGGAACCCAGAGGGCTACGCTTAGGTGACTTTAAGGACAGTAATATTAAACCTGGTAACAGAAGTGTTTTACAAGTATGTAAAATGGTTGTAGCCATGTGTTGCGTGAGACCCATGAGTCCAAAGAGCAAATCACTAAAGGGGGATCACCTACCTTGGTGCAAGGCTAATTACTTTGGTACAAGGTATGTTCAGGGTCCCCACGTGTGTAAGTGTTTAAGGAGATCCAGAAGCAACCTGAGGCCACTAATCCACAAACTTAGGTCAGGTGGCATAAGTAGGGATAGACAGAAAAGTCATAAAAGTAACACTGTGTTGATTACGTGTGCAGTAATAAACCACACCATTTCCAATCTCTCATTGTACGGTGGCTAATCCCTCGCTCCTAATTTTTATAAGTTGTGGGATGCCCAGTTGTCAATGCCCATCCAAGAGCATACTACTCGCAGTGCAGACCACTGATGTCACAAAACCACCTAGAACCACTTCCAGCTACCTTCGAGAGGTGGGATGACCCGTTGTATCCAGGCCTTCAAACACAAAGCATCAGCATTATTATATAGGATGAGCCGTGTAGGACTACCTGGCTAGAGAGACAGAGGATCAGTGAATGAGCAGCTACCCTTATTGTCCTTTTCACAGGGCTGGGTAAAGAGTTTCACTCGAGGTAGCTGGCATATCACTCCTACCATCAAATGAGTGGTATTTAACTAAACTGTAACAACTAGAAGAGAACATGAGAAAACAAATAACTGTCACCCAACATAGCATGCATACAACTTGACATTGAAATGAACCAACAACAGTCAGGACAGAGAAAAAATATTTTTTTAGTTTGTTTTTTAATTTATAGACTTCAAAGATTCACTAAAATAACATGGTGGCACTCAATGAAAGGATGGGTGAGGAAGTTGACCAGATCAGTCTGAACCAGAAGGAAGAACCAATTGACGTAGACACTGAAACAATGCAATGGTGTATGACAGCCACGTATTGGGGGTACCGTGAGAGGCCCCAGGTGATGAGTCAAAAATGTGGAAAGGATGAACAAAATAGAAAAGAGTGTAGAAATACCCCTTTGGGGCAGTATACATGTGCGATGCATGAGCCATATAACGCTTGACATTATGCATTATCTACCTATGTCAAAGATTTAACTAGTAGGATTTGTTGTACCACGAGTCACCGGGAGTATCACTGCCCTAATGTTGAGAGGCCTGAAGGCACTTAACTGAGTTAACAGAGAAGGGTGTAGCTGTAGAAAATGCCAGACCCTGGAAAAAACTCTGAGAGCCACGCAAATGACCAAAAAAGTTGTACACCCAAATGCGACTGCCCCAAGAGGTGGTTGATGCCTTAATGAAGAATTTTGGAGTAGGCATTTTGAGGATCCACCAATGTTTATTAAACTTTCTAAAGAAATCCTTGAGGACACCATGGTTTCCTCTCCCCTGCCAGATGGTTAGATGATACACTGTGGCAGCTGAAGGGGAGCAGAACAGTAGTGGTGAAGGTACTGGGAATTCGTGTTAACCTGGGAGGACTTCTGGGAGTAATTAACCCCTTACCTGGCTAACCCGAGTATACTCGGCCACCACTTAATGAACTATGTCAGCTAACCAGAGTTATCTCGAGCAGTTAAATAGTTGCATTTCATAATTTTCTTAGCAGAGTTTGTTCGTTTCTTTCAAGTAGTTCGATATTCGTACAACAGAATGCGCCGTTAATAAGCGCCGCAGTGTAAAGTTCACGTAGTTATTTTACTACATCACAGATGGCGCTCGTGTACCACGGACGTCGTCAAGTGACGGGAAACATTGAACAAAGAAAATAATGTGTGGGCGCCCGCTCAACCTGTTTTTACTACTGTAAAATATTACTTTCCAAGTTTGTTTTCATTAAATAATTGTAATTATGTTGTCATAAACATGCACAAATAACTTTTACAACTATACAAACATTAGGCTTTGTAGGGAAAGAACTTTTTTTACTAGCTTTTACGAAACGGGGAGTAACCATGTCATACGGAGCAAAGAGGGAACTCCCATTTTATACGAGTATCACACCACATATATTTTGAGTAACTTGGCATTTATTACGCGCTGGGATTGTAGCTAGTTTTCTTACGTTTTTCAATTTGCGCAGCAAGTTCGTTTCTATATATTTAGCGAGTCGCGCGGTAAATATACTCGCAGCATTACAGTTTTTCCTAATACTGCTATTTATTTCACAAACTGTTTTATTTGTTGTTGTGATGGAAACGGACAGCAACGAAAGTTTGCCTTGTGATATAGATTTGGATCACTCGGGAAGTGAATCAGAGAGTGACAATTCTGACACTGATATAAGCAGTGAAAGTGACTCAGAAGATGATGTACCACTGTCAAATCTAGTTTGGCGGCATATTGTACACAAAGGCAGGAGGATGCAAGAAACCACTTGGTTATAGACTAGAAGTGATTGAGAAGATGGTGGAGAAGGACAGTTGTCTCCAAGCCGAGGACGTCCATCTGCCACACTCAACCCCACTCGTCTGACTCAGCGCCATTTTCCAGAGTCAATACCACCAACAGACAAAAAGTAAAATCCAACAAGACAATGTGAGATGTGTAGCAGAGTACGGGACTGCAAAGGGAATAGGATAAGGCGTGAATCTAGGTACTACTGCCCACAGTGCAACGTGCCACTTTGTGTATCGCCATGCTTCAGAGTGTATCACACTACTACAAACATTTGAATTGATTATTTCAAGGAAAGTTCTTACTTTCGAGGGTCAATAATTATAATTT
>PNEQ01090764.1:0-34542 GCA_003012365.1 Medauroidea extradentata
CACACACACACACACATTTGAAACTCGAGCGCGGTGCACAAGCAGACAGCAAGAAAGCCTCAAGGTCAGCACGACACGGACAGACGCTGTAATAGAAACAAAGCCAAGGCTTTACTACAGCTTCGAATTAAAAATTAATCAAATTTCGAGTTAACCAAACTCCATAGCATGTAAAATCCTATCCTTACGTTCGGGACCGAGTGATGGCTTCGATTTATATAGCATTTCAAATCAACCGAGTTTGAATTAACGAGGTTTTACTGTAGTAGCTTTCTGTTTGGCAGGGCGTAGACATGGGATCAGTACTGGCTGCTGGTGATGTGAGACAATTTGTGACCTGCTGGTGGCACTGACCACATGGATGGCCACAAATCTGTGAAGATGACAAATCTGCAGAGATGATACAGGATACTTGCAGGGTGATTGCCCTCGTGAGGTATCATGGTGGAACAGTTACTCCTGCTAAGAGGCAATAGCGTTTCTGAGGTGGGAAATGCTGGGTTGATGACACTATCACTGTTAGCAAAACATGATGGTCCTGCGTACTGCTGAAGAAAGCCTGGACTGAGCTTGGAGGTCGGCGTTCAATGACAACCACTGTTCGTCCATGTTGTGGATCAGCAGTACAAACCATGTCTCATGCAAATAGGAGAAAAAAAAATAAAACAATTACAATTTTTGGTGAATCTCCCCCTTAATGTTAAGGTTAAATTCTGAGACAATGTGTGGGTGCAGATGCTGGAGGCAAATGGAACTGAGTGAACTAACTGGCAAGTCAGAGGCAGATGTATATATGGTACCTCCTTAGGCGAGCAAATTGGAGGCTGGCTGGCACAGACAGCTGGGATGCGCACCATCTGTTGGTAGCCAAATAAACCAGTTGCCAGCATTTCAAGTGCTGTATTGGGAAGTACCTACCTCTCACGTGCCAGCGCTACGGCTAGTGGCTTGCACATATCCCTCGCACGGGGAGACTGACTTGGTAGATACTGGGTCACAGTGTTTGGGTGGAGGCCAATATACAGTCCCCACATTGCATTTGATGCTGATATAACTGGCCAGTAATAAGTCAGATGGCAAACTCAGCGTTCTCAGTAGCTGAACTAAGATGGAATGCTTATCTGTTAGGCTACCAGTAGATATAATTACATCTGCATTTAAATATGATATGGTTTTAAATTATGGCCATTTTTGAGTACCGTATTTACTCGTGTATAGCACGCACTTTTATTCCAAAACAACTGATAAAAATTCAGGGTTGCATACTATACATGGAAAATAGAAAAAAAAAAAAACGTGAAAGAAAGGTCAGTGGTTGGTTGAGTGGCGTCTGGGGAAAGGGGGGGGGGGGTGAGAAGGCGAAGTTAAAGCCGTAAATTGACGGGTGTCAAGAGTAGGAAGCTGAGATAAAAAAGGCCGGCGGTCGGTTATGATTGAGGGGGGGAGTAAGAAGCCTAAGTTTATAGTGGTAAACCGACGGGTGTCAACTGTGGGAGACAGAGAAAGAACGCTCTCACGGCCAGGTTCCTCCATCATTACTCCTCTTCCTTTTCTTTTTCTCCACCTTTCCCCTCCTGCCTTGCTCTGTTGTAACAGTCACTGCTGAAACCCTAAAAGTTAGTTTTGAAGTCTAATGATAAGCTGTAATTCCATGGGGAAAGAAAGAAAGAAAGAAATAGGCGTCATTGTTCTCCTTTTTCCCCCTACCCCATCCCCGCCCGGGAAAGATATTTGACGACTCGTGACCAGGATCTTGTCATGGGAAAGAAAGGAAGAAAAAAGAGTGTCATTCATTTTCCTACCCCCACCCTCTTAAAAACACCAGGAGAGATAAAAAAGGCAAGCTTGCTGCTGTCACAGCATATTACCTTAGGAGTGATGGTATCTCATGGCGCGGGGGAGGAGGGGGAACATGCTGGAAGCGGCTGGCACAGCAGAGCAAGAGAGAGGGAATGTTGTTCAGGCACACACACCTGCGCGAGGCGAGGGCTGGCAGACAGCTAGCGACCTTGGCAGAGAGACAAGCCGTCACACCCCTCCTGGCTCCCCACCACCCTCTCTGTCTTCACACTCTTAACCAGTGTGAATGCTATCTTTCCTCTCTCTTTTATATGTTGCCAGCTACGGTTTCTTTCTTCCCCCTTCCTTCCTTGACCCGTCCATCATAGCGTCCCTCCTGCTGTTTCACCACCCGCTCTGCTCATCCTCCCGTTCTGCTCATCCTCCCATTTTTTTTTTACATACTAGCGAGGTACTAAAAAATGTTTCCCTGTAACTTGTTGCAAAAATCGTGGTGCGCACTATACACGAGTATGTTGTTGTGAAGTACTCAGTTGTACTAACCCCTAATTTATTTTCAGTACTTCACAAAAAGTGATTTAATAGCAGACTGGCTGCTTTGATAACGGAGCTCAGTACACAGCCAGTATGCTCGTTCAGTGACAGAGAAACTCCTACTAGTATGTTAGGGTAGAATTGAAGCTGCCTACTGTTGTGTACTAAGTGTTTGATTTAGCTTAATTAGTGTGACGACATCCAGTCAGGCAAGTTGCAAGACCTGGCTTACCCAGGAGAGTGAAAATGTTTTGTTTTACCTCAAATTTGTATAGCTATATTTTTGTGAAATGCATCATTGCTTTGATGAGAAAAAATTGTGTGTAATTATGGATAGATGTGAGGAGTGTAATGTAGAGAGCATAGTGTGGGAGGATATTTATTATTTGAGAAGTGGTCTGTAGAGTGGACTGCAATGTGGAACCTGATCTTGCCCATCCTTTTGGAGACTTTCCGTGGGCTAGAACATATAACTCAGACTGTCTCTCTCGTAAATAAATCAATAAATTTTAAACGTTTCAACTCATATTTCGTAAAACTTCACATCTGTACTGGGTGCACTGCAGTAGTTGTCGGAATCACAAGGTGCTGGATGGCATTTTTACATTGACAGTAAATGTTTGCAGTTGCAGGGAATCAATTGAAGTGAGGGTGAGTTGCAGATCCCTGTAACTTGGCACTAACTAATTCACTTCTAAGAATCTAACTACCTCTAAATTGAAAACGCAAGTTTTGAGACAAAGCTATACCTCACTCCCTATCAAACACTAGGAAATGTAGTGCTCAAGATTCCTAACAATACCACAAATTAACTAAAATAATAATACACGAAGGAAATATAAATCTTCAAGACATCTCGAAGAAGTACATAAAGTACTCAAAGTTAATTTAACAATGCTTACAATAAAAATCAATACGGTAATCTCATAAACACATAAAATACTCTGTGATTTTGTCAACAGTGACATACTAACACTAACTTAATTGTTGTTATCATTTGTAACAAACTTCAAGAAATCAAATTGTGTGCAGTGAAGTTTTTGGCACTGGACTGTAGCCCCGCACGGTTGCAAGAAGCCCACTAGGGAGATAATAGTACGGACTGTACTATTGTTTAAAATTAAATGAATGCGTATTATAACATCAATAGTGAACCAAAATTAATAATTTCCTCCATGTTATATTTTTGCTAATTATACCAATCACATCCAGGTGTCATTTTAATGTTAAAGTAGTTTTTGGCTGTTGTTAATTGTGAAGCCAACCACTGAAGAATGTTTGTAAACTTTACATGATTTTAGTGTGTAACTTTAATTTTTTTTTTTTAAATAATTAGCCATTTTGGTACAAATTTTTTCACTAGTGTAATTTTTGTCACAGCCTTAGCATGTGGTATATAAAATTAAAACTCTTATAATTTCCAAAAACATATTTAGATAACTTTTTACTGTAACTTTACTCTATAAGTTGTAATTATGCATTTAGTAATGTTGGGTCAGTTTCTGCCAGTGTGGCGATGCTCTGTAGTGCCCTCACTACAGAGCATCGCTAGGCCAAAGGTATAATAATACCTCAGGAATATAGGCTGGATAGAGCACCACATCACATGGATGCATAACCCTATCTGCCTTTTTCTGTTTTGTTTAATTTATTTTGTTCTGTAATTGGGTTGAACTATTTGCATACGTTAGTACAAGTGTGAATTCCACCACAACTGCTGGTGTTTTCATTCAGAATTTGGTCTACGAAATTCTCTGAGTGGCATAGAGAGGGCAGATCAAGCGGGTACTACTTAATTATATAATTTTTTAAACAAACTTTTTTAAAGATGTCTGTCAAAAATATTTAAAACTTTCACAGTTAATTTTGGTGATAGAACTTACTTCTAATTCATTCTTACGTTAGTTAAATCTTCTCCATATAACATAAAAATTGTAATTAAAAGGTTATATTCGTCATATATTTCCACAACATTTATGTCGTCTGATACTGTTGAGACTGCTTGACCTCCTCACGCCAGTAGATTCTGCATGAAGTGACACATCGTTTAGATGTCATTTGAGTTACTGGCCAGTAGCGTCTACATCTAAAAAAAAAAATGCTTGTTAGTAAATTCAGCTGCTGTTAGCAGCAAAAAGAACATGGGCAGAGAACGACATTGCCATGGCAAGTCAAACTTGTCCTCAAAGTTGGCAACTACAGATACAGCCTCTCCCAGGTAACTAACTCTCTTTGCTCATGTGGAGGCTGGGATATAGATTCAGCTTTCCAACAATGCCATAGTTTCACATACTCTACACAGAATAGAGTGGTTAAAAATATCTGGACATAGGGGTATGTCTAGGAAGAAAACACTGTAAGTATGCTTCGCAACATATCTGTTTACTGTCCAGATCTTACCTGATCTTGAGTTGAGTAATGCGCACAGCTTACCAACTCATTAACAAATTACAAACTTTTTAAATTTGATTGACTCACTCTTTTAGTACTATTGACCACACCAGACATGACTGTGATAGCTGTCTGATTCCTGATCATAAACAATAAATGTAGAATCACTAAAGTTTCTCCTTTGCCTGATGCTCTTGTTTGTATAGGCAGTAGAGAAGCGAGGTGTGTAAGACAGATGGCAGATGAAGGAAAATCACCTCCACTGATGTAACAAGAAGCACAAATGCTCGGGCTATCCTTCCCTAGACTGGCTATGCCTGTTCTTTGAGGATAGATTTACTGCTGAGGTCTACGTATGCACTCATTTGCCCCGGCAATGACACGTGTTTTCAGCTTGTTGCCATCTGTAGTCATTGCGGTAGAGGGTTGCCCAATCAACCAGGTGCAACAAATATGTACTGTATATACCACAGAATTGCTACCCTCATTAAATATTGACTTAAAAAATACACATGACTTGTATTTTTAAAGAATTTCTCATTATAGTTGAATCTTTGTAAAATTCGGACTCCAAAATCATGATTTCATTGTATTTATTTTTCCCCTTAATTAATTTTGTTGGATGGTGCAACTATCCACAAACTAAATGCTCTACCTGTGAATACAGTAGTAAAGATTTTACTACTGTACGTGTAAATTTAAAACTTAAAAGTGCTTACTTTTACTACACATATTGCTAGCATACAGTTTTCATCAGTCACCAAAACTGTACCTGACTGCAGGTAAGTTCAGAGAGACGAAATAATAATAGCTGCTTACAAATTTTAGAGTGCACTCTCTCTCTCTATGTCTCTCCCCTTCTGGGGCTAGGTTTGGCGCAATGGATAGAGCACTTGCCTCCTATCAAGGCAATCCAGGTTCGATTCCACGTGGGGTCGGTCTCCAGAGTTTTGCATGTGGAAATGTGGAAATCGTGCCGGACGATGCCACTGGTCGGTGGGTTTTCTCTGGGAACTTCTGCTTCCCCCGCTCCATACTCACATCATGGTTACCCCTCACCAGTGCTAAAGACGTAGATGTTAAGTGCTAACCAAAATCTCTAATCAATCAATCTTTCCCCTTTTCCTTTTACTTTCTTTGTTCCATTTTTCTTTTCTATCTACCGTTATTGCTTTCCCTCCTGGTTTTTGCTCTATGTTTTGCTTCCTCTTCCCTTCTTGCTTCCCCCCTTTCTCACTGTCTCCTCTCTGTGCATATCTGAGAGTGTATTCGTGTACATGTGTGTGGCTGAGTTCGGTATAGAAGTTATTAAGCATGGAGTTCATGCAGACATTTAAATTCAGAAATTCATGTTGGACAGTAGATGCTCAATATACCAAGGATTTAGCTGTGCCACACATTATTTTACGTCCTCCAGCCCGAATAAATAAAGACTGGTGATGTCCAGTACACAGTGCAAACTTTGTAATATGGTTTGGAATTATGTCTAGTAACATCCTTGTCATAAGGGCTTCGCTTGTGCATACTTTATTGATTATGTTATTGAACTCTTTAAAAAATAGTGTGTGATGAATGACTGGGTACCCACATCCTTCACTATTAATGTTGGCAAAAGTTCCCTATGATGCTTAAGTTTATTCTTATTTGTTCTGGTTGCAGACTTATCACACCTGTCTTGTAATGATGTTAAAATTTGTGGTGCGTAGGGGTTGGCATGTGCTTATGTTTTGGTCTATGGTTCCTCTTTATTGTGTTTTATAGGCCTACTGGTGCTATTCTGGGAGATGTTATGGCGCTGTGCCTACGGGCAGGTCGGTTCTCTGATGCCTGCACTGTGCTGAGGAAGCTTGACAAGGATCAGCACACCGTGGTTGGGGTCCCTGGCATTTCTTCCTTACAGCTGTTCCTGGATGCTTGTATTCAGCAGAAAGATATTACAAATTCAATAGTGAGTTTCATACTTGATATTTAAGATACATATTTCTTATAAAAATATCAACATGAAGATGTTAACAAATGTGTTATGTGTAAGGGTGTGAGTTTATGGTTTAATTTAATTGTAGGTTTAGTTTTTAAAAATAAAGATTTCAATATTAGAGAGAAATTTTGTGATGAATATAATGTGTAAATAAAACAGAGGGGACACAAGTAATAATATATATCTGTGTGTGTGCACGCGGACGCGTGCTGGTGTGTGCGGACGTGTGCAGACATGTGTGGACGTGAATGTGATGTGATGTGAAAAGGAACAGCTCGTCGGTCAAGCGTAAGCTTCAGGAGGCAAAATTATAAATTAGTCCAAGGCAACAAACTGTTAATTTTTTTGTTTATTATCATTAAAGTGTGTAATGCTTCATTTAATAGATGTACGAAAATATATTGCATATAATCCCTCTACCACATGTGCACCACTACATTCACAGCTGTCAAAATAGGGAATAAAATTACCCTTGCTACTAACTATTTTAGGAATTGTTCACGAAAATCATATAAGTCTCAATGTGTGTGTAAAATTTTGAGGAATAGTTTAGAGGGCGCCATACAGCCAATAAACTCCATAATAAAACCAAAATTATGAGAAATTATGTTTCTTACTTCAAGTGCCATTAAAAAATGTATAACCTACAACCAATTACTACGTAACCAAGCTAACTACGTAAGTATACCATTAGATAGCTGGTCTCCACGGCAAAAGGCAAGCTTATTAATGAGGTTCATTATAACTGTCGATAAATATTACACACCTACAAACCCAGAAATCATACGTCTTCACCAGCTACTACAGTCGGGAGATAAAGATCCCTTAATCTAGGTTTTCCGTAAGTGTTTCAGGAACTGTTGTGTTCAGTTAGTAGCTAACGACAAAAATTAGTGTTACGGGTAGCTTCTAGTTACAACAAAGAAACAGCTAATATAATTATAGCCATATACGTGTATTGTGCATCACTACGTAAGGAGTTTTCATACCATAATAAAACATAGTTCTCGACGACTGTGATGATAGACCCTCCTTAAAATCCAGATATACTCCCAGGTCCTCATCGTAGGTGTCACTACTGGGGATCTTCTTATACATCACATTTAACAAACACGTCTGTACTGTTTCACATCAATTTTACTCTTACTCAAAGTTACAAGAACAATATTTGTTTACAACGAGCAAATTATTGCTCCAGTTTCCATGGAATACTGTGAACTATTTCTCTTTTTACTTTTCAGCCAACACACTCGCAAGAAATACTCAACTAACTGTCCACTATTATTTACGCATTATTTAAAATTAATTAAAGCAAATAATAGTACATTATGCCCTTACACGGAATCAAATGCCACACAACAACAATTATATTACAGGGAGAATGAAATATTAGTATGGAATCCAAATTATGTTTGACATTAATATGAAGTTCATGAATTGTTCATGGCTAAAACACATTAGGTTACATTTCTGAAACTGGACTAGTATCCCTACATTGTGACATGTTACAGAAATACTCTGACTAGTACTGAGTCAAAATGTGTACTTAGCGTACATCATTTAGCGATAGTACTTAGACAAGAAAAATTGAAAATTATTTTCATACATTCGAACAACATAAAACAAAAATACATGTACAGTCAGCCAAGACAATAGACATATACGACTTAGTAAACCTGTTACTTCTGATTATCTATTGAACTTGAGAAAGTTTATTTTTTTCAAAGGATCTTTGCCGCCACGTAGTGTAAGGCGCGCAGCGATCCTCTTCCTGCTCCAGACCTTCTCTGCTAATTGCAGTGTTGCACCGCCAAGCCATCACTATGTTGCACAGCGCTGTACATGTAGTGTGGACGTTCAGCTTTGGACTGAGCTTTGGTCTAACGATTAAACTCGGTGCAAATTAAAATACTGTAATGCGTTCTCTATGTAAGAGTTAATTCACCTATAACACAACTCACTGCTACCCACATAAATGTGATCTGTTTAAATAAAAAATGGTTTCGCTCGTTTGTGTCTCATGCTACTCACACTAGTGACAGGTTAAGTATGTACACAGTATGTCAGTACACATCACATGTATATTAAACAATTCAGTAACTGCAAAGCGTCTGTATTACTACATAGTCTTATTCAATTATGTTCGTTCCTTTATCTGAAGAAGTTCAGCACCACACCTCAAGTTCACACATATGTAACATTTATCTGTATCTTTGTATAAATGGGGGTTTCAGTCTATGTAGGTATGCCTGTAGATTCTCGCTATACTTAAGCAATACCTTTCTAATATAGCAACCACGCCCTCCAATGGTAACTTACGTTCCAATTTCTCTAACCTTTAATTGACAACAGAATATGCTCTTCCTTTGATTCTTGTGTGTTTGTGTACTTAATTAAGGGTGCAAAATATGCATGTGCAGAAATTTGTGGTCATTGTACCAAAATAGGTAAACAGACAAGCAGAATTAAATGCATAATCAACAGATTTTCCTATATAAATGTCCAAATATTAATTTTCAGCATGTACCTTAAGTAGCAAATTTCATATAGCATAGCTCATAGTATCAAACAATAAATTATTGTTTTATAGCAAGCATGTAAAATTCAACCATCAAATCATGACAAGACTAAATTTTCTTCGTCATCCGTACACAAAACGTGTGCATCACAAGTTACGCCTTCTTACACCAATGGAAACTGTACTGTATGTTTCCTTTGAGTACTGAGCACAACGTTTTTTTTTCATAAGTAGGCACGCTCTTGGCACACAGAAAACAAGGAAAATGATCAAACTTCTTAAGGCATCGACATCTCTCATAAGGCCGTTCTTGAAATTGTTGAATGCGATTGTTGTGGCATGATAGTTGCTGAACAAAACCATCTCAAAACCGCGCCGAGGAATAACCCAGTGCGCTCAGGCACAAAATGCATCACTTCTACGCCAAAATTAACATTGCATCGCCTTACAATATAAATCAACTTTAAGCCTCTTTACAACACAGACGTCATGACAATGTGTGGATTTTATCACAACTCACGACTTCTTTCCTGAATTCTGCATTTCAATCTTCTAGTCTAGGCCAGCTTGTTTAAGTCGGATGAAACATTAGGGCGTAGTTGCGTCATATTATAATTCCCTTTAACTTCGCCAGTGTCAGGGTTCTATAACTTAGAAGCGATGATCTGTGATCTTGAAAGTCTTTGATTGATGATTTCTTGACATATTTCGTTCTTTTCTTGGCTGTTGCTATCAGCATGCTTTTAACAAGTCCTATTATTTCTCCTTGCAAGTTTACGATTTAATTCTGCTTACTGTCCTCAACCTTCGGAATGACGTTTCTAGTTTAACTTTTCTTCATGACGCGGTTAGGGAATGTATTCGTTTCCTCTCGTATCCTCTTGCACGAACTCTGGTGCACTCGGGTTGAGTGGAGCCTGACATTCAAAATAACCTTGAGATTGTGTATTGGTCGGTGACCTTGACTTCCGTCTAGACTGATGTCTTGGCGACCGATCAATGGTTTTTTCTGGTCCGTGGTTTTACTCTCTTCTACTTCTACCTTTGCGGCTCCCTGATCGTGATCTAGGCGATTTATTATATGGCGACCTGCTGCCATCTTCACGCCTATGGTGGTTGTTATTTACAAAGTTACGTTGCTGTCCTCGCCAGGGACCTCTTGAATTATGAAAGTAGGAATTACGACTGTTCCTGTAGCTACAATTTTCAACTTCCTTGTCTTCTTCTGCAGCAGTAATGCTATTTACTTGTTGTTTCCACTCTTTGTTGGCGCAGTTGCCGTTCCAGCTTATCTATCATTATAAGTTGTTCACGATATTCTGAGAGTGATAAATTGTGCTTTCGCACTAAGGCGACTTGGTAGCTATCAGCATTTGTGCAGTTAGCATAGCTGTAAATTCTTCCTGACTCATATCTGGGGTAAGATGGCTACTACGCTCATACATGAGGCCTATATGCTCTTCCATCCGCCAATTTCCTTTTGGATCATAGCGCTCGGGTGTAACATTGACCTTACCAGTCCTTGAATACGGGGCCCCCAAAAGTGTTTAACGAATTTGTTTTGAAATCTACCATACAATCTAGTGTCAGGCTTTTCCAAGTCCCACCAATAAGCAGCTGCACCTTTTAGCGAAAAACTTAAGCACTTCAATTTTTCGTGATTGTCCAGTTCAAACATTCTGGCGTATTCCTCATATTGTTTGAGAAATTCAATAGGGTTTTCATTTTCTAAGTTGGAATACTGCGGTGTACTACGGCTGAGTTGTTTTATCGGGTGATGGAACAGTGCCACAGTGGCAATCATTGGAGTGATACCAGGGATCGAATTTGGACTTGGCGATGTGCTGGTTAAGAGCTGCACCTGTAGTTCGCACTCTGCTTGTAAAGGGCTAAGTAGTATTCTCTCAGGGATGTAAGGTGACTATGCCCTGTATTAGCAAGCATGAGATGTTCCCTGAGAGGGAGAGAGATTGCTGAATGTCCCATAGATATTGGCTTCCTGGGGCACGATACACAGCGCAGACTCTAACAAGCAGTGTGTGCAAATTCTCTCTTTATCAAAAGTGGTAGGTGTTATAACCACTCGCCTTTTGAAGTACCTCCCGCAGGAGATGGCGTTTGCGCTCAGATGGACGCTTTTGCTCCTGTCTGGCTTCACATTTCTGCTGTTGTACCCTGAGATGGAGCACAGGAGCAGGCTTTTCCAAGTTTTTTATTGGGCTGATCAGGGGGCGATGAATTGTCAAACCTTCCTGAGTATTCGGCTGAAATTGTCCCATTTACATTTAGGTGGCTGGTTTTCAACTCCTTTGTACTGTTTGCAGTGCTCCGTGAGTGAGGGCATTTTACCCGGCAGTGGTATTTCTCCCACTGATATACTATCACTTGTTAATGCAGCTTGTCTACGTTTTTCAGCTGCCAGAGCTTTATGCTCCTCTATTGATTCCCTCGCCTCTTGGGAAATATCAATCACGAAGAACTCGGTATCTGAGATGAGTTACACTTGCAAATAATATGTATAAATAAAGTTAACTTCAGTAGGTTTGTATTGAATCTCTACAGTCGCGGGTTACAGTATACACTATCCACTGGTTACACTGTACTGAATGACTGCGTGGTCGTTCTACATGGAACCTCGGAACTTTGTGTTGAATAACTTCCATTTGGAAACAAATGCACGCCATGTGGCGGCTAAGTTATCGCGGTACGGTGGGTTCTTTTTTACTGCCAGTAGCTCCTAAAGCAAGTCTTGGCACAGGTGAAGGTGGGATCGGGCTCAGGCTCCATTATCAATTAAGCAGCCCTGGGTAAAGAAGGCTGGTGGGCTTAGGCTCCATAAATAAAAAGCAACCCTGGGTAAGGTAGGAAGGCGTGCTTTCGTTCTCAAGGAGCAACCCTGGGTTTAGAGGACGTCGGACGTAGGCTTGCTCGTGGAGCAGACCCGAGCCCTAGACTAGGGTGGTGGAATGGCCGCCGGAGGAGGGGAGGCGGTCTGCTGACTTGCAAGCTGGCCACCCCAACACCCACAAATCTCCTACTGCTCGGAAAAAATATGTGAATGCGTTTAAAGAAAATCATGGTGAAGTTTCTTCTCTTCAAAGAGAGAATGTTATCCAGCATTTTGATGAACATTTTCTAGAAGAAAATATAGCATGTATACACACACAACAGTATTTCATCCTATTTTGAATACTTTGGATGAATGGTTTTGTCAAGAAACAACTGCATTTGTAACAGTGGTAGAAAATACAGAGTGTTTGACTCTGGTTTATTTTAAAATTAAATTTCTATCTGGTCAACAAATGTTGACCTTTTTCCAAATCAGTTGAAAGGAGATATTGGATTACTAAAGCTTTCTACGACTGATCTCTTTCTCACCATAGTTTGATGAGTGGATAGAATGTTTAAAAAACGATGGTTTATAAAATGTATTTTTAGTATTGAGTTTAGTGTCATTCCTGTGACTACTGTGTCGTGAGAAGGAACATTCTCTGGATTGGTTTTTGTGTTAAATGCAACAATGAACCAAGAAATACTGAATAATCTTTGGTTCCATTCATTGAGGGAGTTGGGGATGGGAGATGGGAAGGGAGAATTGATATGTAGCATAGGTACATACATATAAACAAAATTGTTGAAGAATTAAAAAACAATTATTTACAGTTTGAATTTAATATTTGTGTCTGTGATTTAAATGTTCGAGTTTACATACAGTGTTAAATATCAGTTGTCAGGGAAATGCAGTGCTAGGTTAAGAACTAGGCTCTTAATGGTGCGAGAATAGGTTTATTGACTACAGTTAATTTTCCCACTTGCATGCTGCCTCTCGGCTCTGTAAGAGAGGGCACACGCCTAGTTTCGTACACTTTTACTATTGGATCGCCAGTGATGGGCCGGTCATCAAACTCTGGCAGCAGGTCCTTGATCAGACGTACTCTGGTTTCTCCTGGAGCGTCGACTGGCCATGAGGCTGCTGCCAGAGTTAGGAAGCTAGGTGATCCCTCTCTCATAGGAGTTCGTATTAGTGAGTGAGCTTCAAGGCAAAATTGAATTTTCAGATTAAAAGTGGATCAACTTACGAGGGCCTAGATGAAGGGCCCAATATACCAAAGAACCCCATTCAGTATATCATCTAATCATACATTTCAGGTTATGATAATTAAAATTTTGCAGATGCCTTCTACAATTAAAATATCTGAGCATGCCTATGAAAATTCACTGCGCATGTGATTAATGCTTTATTGAGCCTCATATATCTACTGTAGATCCTGTTGCTACTCATTAGGCCTTTGATATATTTACAGTTATCTTGAGATGTGAAGACCAAGTGCATATTGTCACAATAGCATATTGAGCATTAGTATTTCAGTGTTACAACCCATATTTAAGTCCAAAATGTTTGACCTCTCCGCAGCAGAAACACATTAAACATGACATAGTTAATGTTTTGTTCACATGTGTCAGAAGTAGAAATTTTGGAAGGCTTCAGAAAAGTGTAAATGTAAACTTTTAGTTTGAGATAATTTTTTACTTTTGTTATCATTCTCCCTAATATTTTTAGTAAGGACGTAAAATGAAAAAAATTATATGAGATTCCATGTGTGGGTAGGTCCATGCCCCCCTCTGATTGCCCAGAGGTTGGTTTTTTTGTTGTTGTTGTTACTGTTGTAAACAGATCTATTGGCCAATTTATTTTGTTTCAAATGTGAGGGGTTTGGGGGTGCTGTTAACTGGCTTGACAGAAAGATATACAGGACATTGTGCAGTGGTTGAAAGTCTGTCAATTGGCCCCAAGAGGGATAAATGTTGGCCACCAAAGAGAAAGATGTATACAGTACTTTGCTGTTTTTGGAGGATTGACTGTCATTTGTTTCCTACGGAGTTGGTGATATTGGTCACCAATGGTCAAACATCTTACAGAACAATATGACAGGTTAAAGTTTTAACTATCATTTATATTTAGGGTAATGTTTCTAATGTCTTAAAATTGAGCTGAATGCCATGTCAAAGTTACGTTAGTAGTAATTGAAAATTGACCTGTTTGTTATTAAATATAGTATACAATGGAACTTTTTTTTGTCTATTTGTGAAGAAGTGAAACGTGAAAAGGAAAAGGGAGATGGCAGCATGGCCCGGTGTTATGTGTTGTCGTTACAGACAGGTTATTTTCCTTTCTTTCCACTTAAAAATCCTACGGCTAAATGTTTTTAATAAATGTAAACGTTGTAATGGTATTACAGATATTTTTTGGCTGACATATTGAATTAATTGTGTTTTTCTTATATTTATGTAATTTTTATGTTTTCAATGATGTTATTTTGAACTTTAATTGGTTTTAATTTGTAATACTGCTCCATATAATATTTTACTAACCTAAATAGTGTATTTTCAATATTTAAATATTTTATTTATTTTATTGAGGATACCCTAATTTACCTATTTAATCTAGTTAAAATAATGTATAAGTATTTTCAGTTGTTTATGTAGTATTTAGTAGTAATGTTACTCCTATTTCTATGGACCACGGCCGTAGAAGAACAGGTCTGGACACTCCCCTGGATATTTGACCCCCTTGTTGTTTGGCTGTAGTTCACCAAGTTACAGAGAATATTGTGTTTTATTGGCGCTGATGTTATGGCGGTCGGACTAAACTCCGCCTACTTCCTTTCCGCTAAGATAAACAATTTATCAAAACGTATTTTTTATCAATTTATGAAATACTTCCTTCGTTCACAAATTTAGGAAAAGGCACCAGCAATTTTTATTTACTTTATAAATTTAACAATGGAAAAAAGTGGACGGAGTTTGAGTCTGACCGCCCGGAAAACAGCGCCAAAAAGTGTGTCATTCTTGGTAACTTGACGAACTACAGCCAAACAATAAGGGGGTCAACCAAAATACATTGGTAGATAGGCGAGTGTCCAGACCTGTTCTTCTACGACCGTGCTATGGACAGAAGTCTTAAACCTCCTAGGCAACAATGCTTTAAGCTAGACCTTTAAACTATTGTGTTGTAGCAATAGATCCTTCTCTATCTCCCCTTCAAACCAGCAAGATGTCTCGGCAGATAAGTCCGCAAGCACTTACTTATCTTTATCTGCTGCCATCCTAATTTAGGAAGCTCCAGGGAGAGAGCTTAGGGTAGGAAATCAACCTACTGTAAGTGTGCCATTTAAGAAGAGGCACGAATTTTGATTAGATTTCTTGAATTGTGAGCTTTGTAGTGAGCTTAAAGTCGGCGACAGCGAGACTGTAAGATCTACATATTTATTCTTAATTATTTGACTCTATTTTACCAGATTTATGTACCACTTGGAATTTTATTAAAAGTTGGAACTGTGTCGGCAGAACTTATATTTAATGTGTGTCAAGATAATGGTCTTGCTAAATTACATATCATATATACGTATTGTGTTAAATACATTTGGAGCATTGATTATTTTAATTCATAATATATATATTCCCAAGGCCAGAGGTATGAGTGCGAGTTCTTATGTATTCTACGACTGTTAAGCCGAGGTTTGTTTCTAAATCAACATTTTTTTTTTAACCCTGAGACTTTCACTAAAATTAAACTATATATCCTGCTTTCACCTACATCACGTTACTAATGAGAGAACCGCCCACAGAATATGCCAATAAGTTACGTTTCTGTGCAGTGAAAGGGTATCCTCTAGATATAGTTGTATAGGGAATAGCATCAGTAATTTTCATGTTTCATATTAAAGCTATCTTTTTCAGCTTTTACATCAACCTTATTCTTTTCTGTACTAGTTATCACTTACCTGCACGACGTAGTTTGTACCAACAACACTACAATTCTCTCTACAGTACAGAACATCTACACATTTATTATTATTTTAATAAGCTTTCATTATCATCAGCATTTACAGCAGTTTGTCGTAATCAGTTCACAAATCAAAGCAATAAGTTAAGTAAATAGATATACTGTATACAATACTTTCAACAACGTGTGAAGTTGAATGAATGTGAGTTCTGTATTGCTGATTGGTTTGTGTGCCTGTAAATCCCATTAGCACCATGTTGGTGTCTCGGACTCATTATTACTAGTCCCTCCTGACTTGAGTAAGCGAAGTTTAACCAAATATGATTTTGTGGAGAGTGAGAGCCTGTACCACCACACATGGTTGCTTTGGAAAAAAAAAAAAAAAAAAAAAAAAAAAATATATATATATATATATATATATATATATATATATATATATATATATATATATATATATATATATATATATATATATATATATATATATATATATATATATATATATATATATATATATATAGGCACACACACACACATACACTTTTTTACTACCTTTATAAGTTATCTGTATTACTGTACTTTCAAGATAAAAGTTGTAAACACTATTTTGCTAGTGTGTAGTGTACTGTATTTATTTGGTTTATTTTACAAAAATTGTAAAAGCACTGCAAAATGTTCATGTTAATGAGAAATTTACCTTTTGCTGTTTTAAAAACAGTGATAAGTACTCTCAAAAATGATTGGTGGAAAGGAGAACATCAGGTTATGTCAGTGGCAAAGTGTGAATTGTTCTAGGGTAAGCAGTGATTATAAATGACTTTACATAACACTTTTTGCACGTGGGACCATTTGACTGGTAGTGGTAGGTACTGTCCGCGTACCAGCTCTCCTTGGCAGCTATGTGTTTTTCCCCCGTAAATATATACATAAATAGCACAAGGCCCAATAGTATGCTACACACATGCTAGACGTAGTAATGTCGTAAGTTAGGACGTGTTTTTGATATTGTGTTACTGTAGTGTACATGAAGTTTACGAAGAAAAATGCATACACGCCAGGGACTCAGAGCTAGCATTTACATACACTTATATTTAGATAAATTTATATACACTTACATAAACTTATATATAGATAAATTTAGTTACACTTACATACACTTATATTTAGATACATTTAGATACACTTACATTTAACCACACACAGCTTCGCCCGGCAGCCGCCCTGTAGCGTAGTCGTTCAGAGGGCGGTTTACAGTGCGAAGGGTCCCCGGTTTGAATACGGGTTTGGGCCCATTGTTTCCTCATCTCATCGCCCTGTCTTTATTTTGTAGCCCCTGGCTTCACGTGACCACTATGTAAGAATAACTTAGCAGCCACTTGCCTGTGCCTAAACAGCATTGCAGCATGCCGCAAGAACTTTTTTATACGAAACTCGTAAACTTGCATACACATGATTTATCTACGAAAAGGAAACACGCTTCAAATGACTAAGCAATATCACTTTCAAGACAACACGCATGTTAAAAACACCTTTGTTACGGGGCGTAATAATAGCTTAAAATAACTTTTCCAGGCTGCTATAGCGGAAAATATACAAACGGTATGCATGTAAAACTCAGAATGGGTAGTGCATTAAACATTGGCATAACTATTTCTTGAATAAAACAATGCAGTCCCTGCTTAAAGTCCCATAGATAAAACTGTTTTACGATAAGACTGCATTCATACCTAGGCGCTGAGGCGATGTGGCAGTAGACGACTCTGACAACATTGCTCTTAGCATCGTACCGCACTCACACAAATACACGTGCCACTAGACGGCCACTTTAACTTGTTTCTCCTAAGTATTTCTCAAAATTAGAACATGTCATTTACGCGAGTAAAATGTAACATATCAATTAAAATATCATCCGAAATCACCACAATATCAGCAAAACTTTAATAGAGTAATAAACTCCCTACTTCTCGAAGAAGTTTTTTATCATGGTCTGTTTTTTTCTTTTGTACCAGACTTTGTTCGACGAACTCTCGTAAATGGGCAAAGTGCGACCACGTTTCTTCACTAGCGTTGTGCTGCCGTAACACTGCGGCGTTGATGTCCCCGGCCTTGAGTACATCTTTTGTTGTCACAGCCAGTTCAGGCTCTTCTGTTTCTCTCTCCCCATCTTCTTTGCCACTTGACTCCTGCTGCCCCTGGACCTCATCAGCGTCGTCAAGGGTACCCCATACTGCAACATCGTCATCTGCTCTCACAAACTCCTCAAACATGCAGTCTGGGGCCAACTGCTGCCGTGTTTCCTCATTGCACGGCCGAGTGGCTGCCATAAGAGTAGGGTGGAGCATTGTCGATGGTCCCGGCTGCATCTCGTTATGTGGTGTTGGGTCGTACGGGTCTTCAGAGCTGACGGCAGCTGGAGGTACATGGATAGTAGTCTCTTCGTCAAATGGTGCGACGAAGTGGGCGTGGCGGAAACAGTTGGCGATGGTAGTTTCTTTCACTGCTCTCCAGCTGGCGACAATCCCCTCTATTGCCTTAAAAACATACCACTTCTTCAATTCATTTATTTCCAATTAGAGCACCATGTTTCTCACAAGCATCTCCCGAAACTTCAGCTTCACCTGTTGAATTATCCCCTGGTCCAGAAGCTGAAGCAAGCTGGTGGTGTTTTTCGGAAGAAACACCAGCTCGATGTTTCTGAGGTTGTCGAGCTCGGGATATGCGGGGCAATTGTCGACGAAGAGGATGTTTTTTCTATTGGCGATGCCCATTTTCGCTGCAAAACCATGGAGCCACCTTGTGAACACCGCAGAGGTCATCCATGCCTTCCTGTTCCAGTCATAGTCACACGGGATGATATTTCCTTTGAAGCCTCTTGATTTTTTAAATTTCCCAATCACGAGGGTTTTCATTTTCTCGCTGCCGTCCATGTTGCAGCACAAAAGGACAATGAGGCGCTCCTTGCTCCTCTTTGCACCCTTGCATGTATCTCCCCTCACTTATAGGGTGCGATCTGACATGAGGTTATATTATAAAACATCCCCAGCTCGTCTGCATTATACACGTTTCAAGGCTCATAGCGTTTGAGAATGTTCTGAAGCACAGGCAACTATTCACTCACCGGTTGTGGATTAACCAACGCACTTTCGCCGACAACCTTGTGGCTGGATGTTCCATGACGCACTTTAAACTATTCCAGCCACCCACTCGAAAATTTTAGGTTAACATCTAACCTCAGGGCAAGTTCCTTGGATTTTCTTTGCTTCATTGGTCCACTTACAGGCAGATTTTGTGATATAATCTGGCCAAACCATTATAACAATGCCGCCTCTAAATCTGTGTGAGCCGTGCATCTCAGATTTTTCAGCTGAACACTGCGGCCTTCTCTCTGTACTGTGTTTATTATCACATCTCTCATTTTTGAAACGGTAAACAGAGTAGACTTCGGGATGCGATGCTGCCGTGCAATTTCAGTTTTCGGAATCTTGTTTTCATCCACTTGCTGGATGATCTCATACTTCTTTATGAGCTGCAAACTTGCTTGCTTTCCACTCATTTCTTGAAATCGCAAGCTGGTGTAAGATAAAGTCGATGACGCGAGTCACGAAGTTTATTCAATATAAGCTGGGCAAAATGTTACCTAATCAAAATCAAAATAGAACAGTGCAGGTCGTCAACAGTCGTTCATAAAATCATGCCATAAACATAACCAAATCAGAATCCAAGGAAAGCAAGCGAAAAAAGTAGTCAACAGTACTACCTCGATAAATCTAAAAACAGCGCACAAACCAAATCCGTAAAAGACAAGCAACAAGACAGTGCGAGTAATACATCCACGAACAAGCGAAAGATCATTATGGCAAGACACTCTGCCACGGTGCGCGCATAAACATAGTAAATATTCCGGGTCATCGGAAGGGAGCTAGCGATGATAGCTAGGAAAGGGTGGCATCTATTTTTAGACGTACTCTACTTACAGTACAGTGCTCTGCAAGAAAGATGCAGCACAGTGTGCCCTTAAAAAATGCAACAATCATATTTTTCAATAAATTTTCTTCAAATTTTGACTTTTTCAATTAGAATTTTTCATGGTTCCTCAAGACGCGGTCGTAATAGAGGAGTTTTACTGTATAAATGTTAAGCCCTGTAATATCAAATTGTAGATCGCAAGCAGTAAATACGCAACAGCAGTATTACCGTAGGCTGGAGCAGTGCAACCGCGATCCTTTGTCTTGCTCGCAAGGTCTGATGAGCAAGCATCTAGGAACTCTCAGCATGGCATATGGCAGCACAGAGAAACAAGACTGGGATAATGATTCATTGCTCCCCCAGAAAGCGCCACAGTATAGTGTGCTCTCTAAGTACCGACAACTGCCGAGAGAGTGCACTGCTGCATTCACGCACCGTGCAGCATGCCCATCAGCTTAGAACTTTCATGATCACTATTTACAACATGTTGAATGATGCTGAGTACTATTTATAATTTTGGGACGTAATTTAATTCTTGAAACGTCCACATATTTATCATGTAATATTTTGTGCTATTTAATTACATTTTTGAACAAAAGACAATTAAATTGGAACTGTATGGTGATTTTTTTTTGAGAGCATTTTGAAAATGAGGGGCGGTGGGTGATATGGGTTGATACGGTAGTTCAGATCTTATACAGCTTGCCTTGGAGCACAATCACACTGCACCACTGGGTTACATGATTATGTGAGCAGATTTTTGCAAGGTTGTGTAGCATAGCCACGTGTGTATGTTGCAGTCATGTATCCAGTACTGTGCAGATGTGGGATATCCAGAATGTGGGCAGCTGGCTAAACAGCTTCATAGTTCGCTGTCCCTCTCAGCCAGCGAACTGGACAAACTCTGCAGCATTGTGGGCAGAGACGCCATTGGTTTGTCGAACCAGGCTGCCACAACAATGTAATATCTCAGTCCTTTTTTGTTTTCTTGCATAACATTTTAACTGTATTATCATTTTTATTTGTACCATGTGCAGTCAAGTAAGATGCAAAAATTTTTTCCAAAAATAAAGAGTTGAAAATTGATTATGAATGTGAAGGTTTCAATTTATACCACAAAATTTTGTGAGAGATGTCAAGTATAATTGTATATTATTAATTTTGAAATTGTAAGTATTTTCTGTGCTCTAGACATTTATAATGTGTGTGATTTTTTTCTATACTACTTGTTTCCTTGGTGAAAAGTTATAGAATTTTTATGAATGGGTTGTATACTGCTCAGACCTGCATCTTGCTCAGTCTGAGATGTTACAATACAATCTGTAATATGTAATATCACGTGTTAAGTCCAGAAGAGGTGCCAGCCATTTACCAAAGGTTTCGGTGGTAATTTTGTGAAAAATAGGTAGCTTTCCGTAGCGAACGTGTTATTTAAAGTGTGTATACACAGTCACATTACCTATTCATCCACAACTTCATGGTTGGATCTACAGCATCACTTTATGTGTGTGTGTGTGTGTGTGTGTGCATGTGCACACATGGGCGTACTGTGACGTGCACTGGCAGGTAGCCCGTACTTTGTTTTGTATCGTGTAGTAATTTTTTTGTCTCTCTTAATTTTTTTTTGTTTTGTTTGTAACAATTTATCCATGCCAAGTTTATCAAATGTGAAGATTTATACTGCGGGATCCAACATATTAATTGGGGATGCTAGTAGAGAAATTAACATTACAATTTTATTAAAATTTTAAATTCAACTGCTAAGGCAAGTTTCAAATTACGTAGTAAATTTTACATGCAAATTTTATTTGATTTATATTGTATTCTGAACTCATTTTAAAGATAATTTAATTTTGAACTTTTTCATGTACTTTACTTTATTTAGATTGAAAAAATTTCACTCAGTCACTGAGTTGGCCTCACCTGGGATGTGATTCATCTGCCAGGCAGGTCAGAGTTCAGACACTTGGAGGCACGTTCGGATTTGTATGAAATTGAGGTATACAAGTATATTGAACTTTGCTACAGTGACGCGTTCAATAAAATGATAGGGTCACCGCTTAAAGTTTCACAGTAAAATCGTTACGGCGGGAACACTGCGAGAACATTTAAAACTTTGGGCGTAGAGGTGATATCACAATTCATGTGCTGGCCGATGTCGCTTGTAGCGCCTCATTGATTTTCACCTCACACACACAAACATACCCTTCACCAGGCGGCCGCCTTAAGGATTTAAGCAGTTTCGTTTTTAATACGACATCACTTATTAACTAAAATAAACTTTACGCATTTTTTTTCCGTACACATAAATGAAAAATTTTAAACGTCTGTAAACACGGATAAGGGCAAAGTTTTAGCTGTTTGCATTTTAATACAGCGCCACTGATTACACTAAAATTAACTTGTTCTTATTTGTCATGCTTTAATTTGTGACGTACTAATGATTCGCTCGATTTTTCCCCCGTACCTGTGGCCAACTTTTGCCACAGACATGTTGTCTTTTATTAAATGTAGCATTTTCATTTTGTAAGTCAAACTAAGAACAACTTAGTGATCTCTCTTCGGTTTCGAAGGATTGCTACAGTCTTTCTTTTTAGAAACATTACGCTGCAGGCCACATAATCGTGTATAATTGCACACTGTACACACACTTTAAGGCTGTGCCCTATGTGCGGGCTACAAGCGGGCAAATAAGACAATGTAATTAAATACACGTGTGTATTCTGCGTGGAAGCAGTTTGCAAGCAGGCGACGTGGCTCGTGGGATATATCATTTTTGTTTCGGAAGCTTGAGGCATGCGACAGGAGTTCTTATGACTTTAGTATTTGTATTAACATTTTTTTTTCTTCAATTTCCAACCGCGGTTGTTGAAAACTGCGGATACGAAGTCCGCGGATAAGGCGGGCCGACTAACAAAGAAAAAAAGGTACATTGCGCTAGCAGAGTGGCACAGATAGTTTGTGCAATCTTAAGTGAGACCCATCAAGCACCCAAACAATTAGGCCAATTATACCGTTATCAATAGGATGAGACTGCAAACTACCGAAACCATGAACTAGTTTCAAAAATCACTATATTGATTATAAACACTCCTCGTGTGCCAACTTTACACTCATATTTCATTTGTAACCCGACGTGATCAATCGTACAAACAACCAAACTACGAATTAAACAGAATGGGTGGCCTGACAAGGGAGTGGGGTGGGTGAAGGGCTTAGAAAGGTACCATTTCATTTGGCAATATGTTCAACAATGAATGAACAGTTGTTAAAATGAACCCTTCAAAGGTAACGCAAACCAAACTCATAAATGCTTAAATTTTACTGCAATTGGATCTACAAGAAACCCTTAGATCTTGAAGAAGAATAACAAAGATTCGTGCAAGAGTGCTTAAGTGCTTACCAGGATTAGAAGAGTAGCTCTCCACCAGCCGATCAGATGTGAATGAATAAGCTCGCCTCGAGCTTGCTGGCCGAGTGCTACTAGAGATGTGGAGAAGGAGGGGTAGGATGGTGAAAGTGGGAGGAGGGAAGAAAAGAACCCGAACAAGGCAGGCAAGGGGTCAAGAGGGAAGGAGGAACAAGGAGGGGAAGGAACGGTGTGCAACGTACAACTTAAGAGCTACTTTTACAGACAGTTTATAAGATGCAAATCCAGTATTTATTCTTGCAGAACATGCCAGTGCAGGGCGACTTGCACATCTTCATCAGGTTTGGTAAAGAGTGAAATTCTGTGATAAAGTAGGTTTTGTGAGATACATGACAAATCTGTGATGCGAGAAATTTAATTTTATCAGTAGTAACTTTTGCACAAGCCCAATATCATTATTAAATCAATATTTTATTTTGTAAATTTAGCACATACCATAGCAAAATTTCAATTACATGTATTTACACTGCCATCATGGGTATTGAAAACAAGATTTATAGAAAATGTGTTTCAGTTTGATAGATGCGATAAGAAAGTCTACTTGCAAGGTGAGCTAGCCTGCTTACGTTGAGACGTTGTCACCTTTGCACTTGATGGCCATGTAGCAGATAGCACCCACCTTAGGCATGGGCGTGGGGACCAAGAAGCGGCCAATGGGTGGGGGCTGCGGCAGGTGCCGTGCACGATTGCACGAGTCGTCACTCTTGCTGCTTTTGCTACGTCTGTCGATGCAAGTACCTCCAGCGTATGCCTGCCACATGTTGCACAGTGTTAATTTTAGCGTTTATAGTTGTAGTAATTGTTTATTTAAATTTTCTGTGAAAGTACAACCATAGGTAATCACATAGTACATACATCCATACAGTTTTGGCTGCATTTAATTATAAATAAACTCAACTCTGTAATTTAGTAAGGCAGCATCGTGTAAATAGCTAATTATAAATGTGGTGACACATAGTTAGTGTATTCAAAACTTTGTAATAAACAAAACATGTTTTTATTACTGTGAATAAGTATTATGAGACTGTTAGATTCATGCTTCTTGTAGTATGTAGGATGGATGAAAAGAGCCTAAATGGGGTGACTCTTCCTCATGCTTTACACTGTCTGCTAGCATTGGAATGATACCTTCAAGGACAGACAGAGCTGTGAACACAATGTTGCGAGTTTGAGTGTGACTACTGTATGCAGACCACATGGAACATGTGGTTGAACCAAGTGAAGGTTGGGCTGGTTGTTGCATTCCACACCATCCAGTTTTGAAACCAGAAAGCACCAACACTAAGCTGCGAGTGATATTCAGTGTTTCAGCAAAAATAAGCAGCAATATCAGTCTAAATGATACATTTCTTACTGGACCAAAACCGCAGCACAATGTGCGTCATCTCTTACACAAGCAAACTTTATTTACACTTACAAACAAAACATGTCGACTGTGGCTTGCAAACCTGGCTAGAAATATTAGCCACAAACATATGCAACTGAAATTGTTTCCCTATGTGATCAGAAGCCAATCAAATAATCTTTGAGAAGACTATCACCATTCCTGGATTCTGCACTGGTTATTAAGGTGGGTGGTCACATTTGCAATTCAACTGTATCCTTCAGCCATAAACACTCTGCTATTCTACCCAGCTGTTATCACTTCGCAGAACCAATGATCACTCACGAGCACTATTTTAATCAATATCAAGGTACTCAGACTTTGCAGTGTATTTTAAGATCAAGGTTTTGGACTCTCAATGACAAAACAATGAAACACTGTGCATCCTTATGTCAGAAGTGTTACAGATTGAAGCTTGTGATAGGTATTCCTTACATGGGAAATGCCTCACGTTCATTTTGCTTGTTTCGTTAAAGTCCTCTTGTGCCTGTTAATATGTTATCACCTGGAGCTGCCCTATGACTTCTCCACTGCAACATTTAATGCTGTATCCAAAGAGATTCCTCAGCCTATGGGGTAGATGCTCATACACTGTGGAACAAACATCATTGGTGCTGCTAACCAGTTGACTGCGTTACATGAGTTGTCCTTATCATCACATCAAGAAAATATTATTAAGGAGATAAACCCTTTTGGCTTTTTCTGGCATTTAAGTCTGCCCAGTGCTCCACACTTCGATTACCACTGGGAGGCTAGCATTAAGTCTGTCAAGACACACTTGGCCTGAGTATCTGTTGAGCAACGGTTGATGTATGAAGAGGTACAAAGAGAGTCTCCAGCGATGCAAATGGACAAACCTTTCAACTGAACATGTCAGTTCCTGTTCATTAATATTCCTTGCTCTCTCTTCGGTGGCGTACTGTATATGGAGAGTCGTGAAGGTACATACAGATAAAGATGGGATTGTAGGAGTTGCTACTGTGCGTACTGCTCAGGGACTACAGAAGAGACTTGTCACCAAACTCTGCAGCCTTCCCAATGATTAGAAAATGTAGCATTTTGGTGTGCAGAATGTTGTGCGCTGTTTGTTTCTTTCCCGTCTAGTCTTATTCTTCTTGGTGGCACTCTGAAACTACAGTTTTTGCTTTGTTATGTTCTATGATTGTGTGTTGTTTATTTTCAGTAATATTTTTTTTTGTTTATGGCTGTTGATGCATTGCAAGACATTTTTATTTGAAGTTCAATACTTGTCTTCAGAATGCTTACTAAATTTGTGTTTTTGGAATCAGAATCAGCGTTTGTGTGTTTCACAACGAAACAATTCGGTATGGCAGCATCATGTAAATAAATAGCCAATTATAATTATGGTAATACATAATTAGTGTATTCAAAACTTTGCAATTCACTATAAAAGTTTTTATAATGGTAAGTAAGTATGATGAGACTATTAGGTTCATGCTTCTCACAGTACAGTGATCTCTCAGTTAAAGGTCTTCCAATTTAATGATTCTTTCACTTTAACAACTGTATTTTTTGGTCCCATCTAATGTCCCAACATACTTTGATCATTCAGTTTAAAAACTACTTCAGTTTTAAGGACAATTTTTTTCACTCCCCTTAGAGTCTTTAAACTGAGTGATGACTGTATGTATGTAGTGTGGATGAAAAGATTTCTCTAGTCCAGGATGTAAGACACAAATTGTATCATAGCACTATGCAGTTGGAATGCAGTTACCCGTATGTGTCTACTGTCTATGTTGCTCAACAGAGTCTATTTGAGTCAACTCCAGTTGCGGGTCCAGGCATGGGCGAACCACGCAACCACCCAGAGCCCCGAAGGCGACACGCTCACAGCTGCTGGGCAACAGACCAGCGGAAATAATACCATTGTCTGCAACTTCAAACTACCGGATTTGGTATATGCGACACGCGCGATAGCGAAATATAAAACCCAGGTGGTCATTTTTTTAAATTGATGCTGAAGTAAAGTGTTAAATAGTCGCTACAGTATCAGTTTTACTCTTATCGCTCTTTTGTCACCTAAAAGTTTATATACACAGTAAATTAAAAAAAAAATCAAAAAATTGTATTCCTCGACATTGCAATGTGAGTGCGCGGAATATCAGTAGTTTTATATTGTTCGCTCTGTTTGAATAAGTATACTGTTTTCTTTTAGTAAAAATAACATCATGTGATCGCAGTATTGGTAGGAAGTATGAATCAGTCAGCACAAAAAGAAAAAAAAAAAAGAGTGACAGAAAAAAGTAACTTGAGGAGTAATTCCATTCCCGTTGTTCATTGAAAAAATACTTCAAACCTAATGTTGGAGTTAGAGAACAGCAGCAGGAGTGTGGTTCTCTTCAAGAATTTCCATTGGAAGTCCAGGACCCAGCAGCAGCCATGCCATAAACTGACAGCAGAGGTATTGTGTTGAATTCAGAGTCACTGTCGCAGCCAGTGCCAATATCGCCATCACTATCTCCACCACCACCACCACAACCAGTATACGAGGAGATTTATAGAGTAAGCAGGGCTCCAGCAACTGATATGAGTGATCCATATTTTTGGCTACAACCATTCAGTGACGTGGAATTGGGTACGATAGTTCGAAACTGCCCTATACAAGTAAAAAACAAAATTTTCCCCAAGAAATGAATATGGACGATATTTAGCGAGTTACATTACACCAGAATTTTAGTAAATAATGACGAACATGACGAGACAATGGCTGATTTATGCTCAACCAAATGATGCAGTTTTATTGTTTTGCATGCAACTTGTTCTTGTTTACTTCTGCTAGTGCATTTAGTTCGAGTAAAGGGAGGAGCAACTAGAAGCACCTGGAATTTGCCTTGAAATCTCATGAAAATAGAAATGCTCATATAGACACTGTTAAATGGCTGGATTTAGAGAAAGGGCTAAGTTGTGGGAAAGCCATTGATTCACTATCTCAGAGTAGGATTCGAGCTGAACAGCAGCACTAGAAAGACATATTGGGAGATGCTTCTGGCAATAACACAATTATGGCTTCCCACAATGTGGTTTTTAATGGGCACATTGAAATTTTTACCTCAGGTTCCAGCGGAAATGTTTTGAATTTGGTCAAGCTGATTACTAGGTTTGATCCAACTTTGTGAGAACATCTAAATCAAGCTATGAACAAGTATGTTGTTAGAAGCCACTACCCTGGAAAAAAATATTCAAAATGAATTCATTCAACTTCTAGCCAACCATGTAAAACAGAAATACTACAAAGGGTGCTAAAAACAAGTTCTGTTCAATAATTCTAGGCTGTACTCAAGGTATTGCTCAACTTGAGTAGCTGTCTATAATACTGCAAACTGTAAACAAAGATACTGGTGTGATTGAGGAACACTTCATATGGTTTTTCGCGGTAGGGAAAACTACTGGTGAGGGGTTGGCTGATAACATTGTCAATGAACTGGAGCAACTAGGTTTGTCATTGGAAAACTGTAGAGGAAAAAGCTACAACAATGGTGCCAACATACATGGAGAAAAAAGTGGTGTTCAAAGAAGAATTTGAAATAAATCCTCTTGCTTTCTTGGTACCTTGTGGAAGAAACAATTGGAACCTAGTTTTGAACGATGCCGCTTCATGTTGTGTTCAAGCTCAGTCAGTACAGGCACATTCTTAAGGCCAATGAGAACATTTCATTGAAACCTCTTTCAGAAACCAGGTAGGTGTGCAGAGTTGAATCTGTGAAAACAGTAAGATATCAGCTGAACAATGTTTATAATGCTCTGTTGGAACTGTATGAACAAACGACAGATAGTGTGCTGATCAGCAAGTGTCAGTCCTTGGAAAGGGAAATAACAACCTATGCATTTGTTAGCCCGTGGTGATTTGGTACGATATTCTCGTTAAGATACGCAGTAAAAGCAAAATATGGCAAGGTGAAAACATGCATTTAGATGTGGCAGTAAAGCACGTGAAAATTTTCATTGAATGGCTTAAATACTATTGTGCAAGTGAATTTCATCAGTACTGGCGACTACGAAGGAAGTTGCAGAAGAAGTAAGCATTGAAACCACATTCAAGGCTATCCGAAATAGACGAAAGAAAAAATATTTTCCTATGAAACAGAGGATGAGGCTCCGGCGTCTCCACAAGAGAAATTTATAATAAACTATTTTAATGTTCTAATAGATGCACTGCACACCAGCTGTTGGCCGAGATTTCAATCACTTAAATCTCACGAAATAACATTTTGTTTCATGTACCGAATTAAGGACTTGAAGGAAGTGAATGATGAAGATCTAATGCTTTAGTGTACATGCTTGCAAGAATCTCTAACTGCAAGTACAGGGTATGAGAAAAACATGATTTAGATGCACATGAATTGTATGAAGAGCTTAAAATGTTCACAAGAAGCTTTGAGGAAAGCAACAATGTAATTTCAGCTCTAAAGTGTAACATAATTGAAAATAGTGGGTGTGAAATCTACCCGAACATTTAAATAGTACCTAGAATTATATCCACAATTCCTGTTTCTGTTGCTTCTGCTGAGAGGAGCTTGTCAAAGTCAAAGCTCATTAAGACATACTGTACTTAAGGAACACTATCAGCTCTCGCTCGTTTGTCACTAGAAAATAATGTCGCATCTTCTGTGGACTATAGGAATTTGTTTGAAGATTTTAGTCACAAGAAAAGTCACATAGTACTTACTAATCTAAATTGCTTGTGCTTGTATACGTGCACTGTAGAAATTCTTATTTATTTAAAAACTGGTGATTTTTTTTTTTTTTTTTTTAAGATATCAAGTAATAATTCACATTACTTTTACATGCAAACAATTATGTTGCCATTAATAAATTAAGTATTTTTATTACATTAATTTTAATTTCTACTTTTGATAGTTTTGTCTAGCTCTTGATGGTGTTGCTTGAATAAATAATTTAATTTGTATGTATTTTGGAAATATTATTAAGTCAACTAAATAATTTACTAAAATACACAAGATCTCATTTTTCTATAATTTTACTTTGTGAAATTGCTTGAACTTTCTGATATTTTAATAAATGTGTGTTAAGGATGTACGTGTGTGCACACGCACATTAACATTTCATATTGAAAATATTGAAATAATTTTTGCCCGTTTTGGCTACAAGTGGCTCCATGAAGAGCCAACGCCCGGGGCTCCACTAAGACTAGGGCCGCCACTGGTCAACTTTGGCAAGTACAGTCTTTGATCCTGTGCCTTTTTTAGTTTGGAGTTTAGGGTCTATACTTTATTTAAGATGCCTGCATTACTGCTATAATGACCTCCAACTAGCAATGTAAAATATGTGTAATTCAAACAAGTGATTGATAAGATAAGGAACGATAAAAGCTTCGAAAAGTAAACCTAAACGGGTATGTAGGACCAACCCTCAGGGAGGAGATACGGTTACGGGGGTGATGTTTTTGGCTTTTTCACACGTTTTGGGATGTAGAATCTAAACTGTTTGAGATATCAACTTGAAATTTGGTACGGCTACTTTTCTCGACGATATCTAAAATTCCATTGTACAGATTTTCAAAATTTTGATTTTTAAGGGGTACCTCTTTTCTCGTGATGCTCCCAAATTTTTTCTTTTCAATAATCTATTCGGATTTTTGCTTTATTAGAAAGATCGGCAAAAGTTTAGCATGTATAAAAGTTTTTGATGAAAAATGTTTTTCCGATGTTGTTTAAGGGGGCTCCAACTTTGGGGGCCCATAACTTTTAAACCGTTTGAACTACCGTAAACCGGGGTTACTTTGACATAGCGGGGTCACTTTGACAACTCAAAATTTTGGTTTTTATATTGTTTAGTGACGAAAGTTTCAAACCTTAGCTATAAGGATAAAAGGAATTATTTAAAATACTCAGCTCAGATTATCTGTTTATTTACCAGATAACCCAAAAACTAATATTTTGAATAGTCAACGTAACCCCGAAAATGGTCAAAGTGACCCTGGTTTACGGTACAGAGCTGGGATCAAAAATGTACACTAATCTAACACATTTATATCAGTACTTAGCGATTTTTAATTCAACTCAAAAAACATTTCCAAAACCCTGTATTTACACTCCAAAATTAAGTTTATATTTCGTTCATATTCTATGCATTAAGTTTCATAACTGTGCCCAATTCCATTCAGATATCTCAAATAGTTTAGGAGTTATGAATTTTTAAAAATTTTTTTAAAGAGGGTCTAATTTTAAATGCTTATAATTTGAGGCCCGAGGCGTGCCAGCATCCAACATTACATTAGGATTGAGGGCCAAAGGCCCGAAGCGTGCCAGCACCCACAATTATGTTAGGATCGAGGGCCGAAGGCCCGGGGTGTGGCAGCACCCGCCATTACATTAGGATCGAGGACCGAAGTCCGAGGCATGACAGCACCCACCATTACGCAAGGATCGAGGGCCGAAGGCCCGAGGCGTGCCAGCATTCTCTTTACATTTCAATATCAACTTGCCCACACAATGCGGTGCACACCCTCTTGGCTATTCACGCGAGTGTCGCGGGCCCGGTACCTGGTGTTAACATTATTGAGAAACCCTCTTATCTCAAGATGACATTTCTGCATTCTACGATTTGCGCAAGCAACTTGCGCAAAGTTGTCAATATTGGAAACATAAATAGTAAACTTCTACTAACCAGAGACAGAGGTCCTGGCTTGGGAGGTTTGTCAAATGGATGCATAAGTGCACCTGTCTGCAAGTTGACGACCAGGTAGAACATGAAGTCATTTCTTAATTTCATCTCACTGATGGACGATATGCAGCCTTTCAGTTTCCGTATCCATTGCCGTACCAGGTCCCTGTCTGCAGGCATTGGCAACCATCTCTTATCAATTCAACAATTCATCATAGTTAGCTTAGAAGAAATTCTAATTACATTGCTTCTTGCTATTTTTTGAACAAAAAATTTGGTTGTTCCTAAAAACAATAGGAAAACATGCAGTATGTATAAAAGTTTTACATGACATAGTTACATATAATTTCAAAGAAAGAAATTTTTGGATCACATAAAATGTGAATAGTATCGCAAAAAAAATTTGTTTCTTCTTACCTTCGAAAATGATACAGTCTTGCTAATTGTTTCAATTCCTAAAAATTTTAGTAAAGTCATAACTGTCAGGAAAACACGATGGTTGTCTTGGTGAACATCTCTGACATTTAACTTATGTTTCTCTTTGTGATTGCTTTTTTATATCTATAGTAGTGCAAATAACTGTACTGTAATTACTACCGTAGGTCAGTTAGGGAATCAGTGGTGATGTACCACAGTGACTGATATGACGAAGTAAACACTTGAACTTGAAATTTCAATTTAACAAACTTCGTAAGTTCATGACATACAGGGTAAGTCGGGAGGAAAAGTACATGCTTTGAGGGGTGATAGTATTGGTGATTCTGAACAAAATGTTTCTAATAAACATATGCCCATTTCTTAACCATTTCAGAGAAATTGAATGAAAACAAGGAACGGGAAATGTGCAGGTGACGGTAAATCACGATACTGTTATTGTATGTTTTGTTTAGTTGTGTATATTTCATCACAAAACATGTTCAAACACTCCACCACCAACTTCAATGCATTTTACTGCTCTGATAGACAGCTGCTGTGTTGCTGATCTGAGCTCATTAGTACATTGTTTTACTTGAGCACAAGCATGGTAATTACCAGCGAGAAGTTCCTCTCTTGTGTCCACCCTGCACTTGTAGACTTTGCTTTTAAGTCAACCCCACACACAGTAATCCAATGGGGTAAGATCAGGTGACCTTGGTGGCCAAGCTGAGCAGCAATTCGTCTCGAGCTAGTTGTTAGGCTGTATTCTAGTACTTGAAGAATGTTCTCAACTTCATTAAGAGCTTGTTGTATGGGACGTTTGGATAAAACATTTAAGCTGGGAAGCGCACCACAGTCATACAATCCTGCAAACACTTTGCTAAACAACCTGCTATCTGGAACTCTGTGATTAGGAAATAGTCGTTCGTACTCACGAACAGCTGCTTTGGAATTCACATCGGAAAAACCATAGACAAACATCATGTCACCATACTCTGCATGTGTGAAGACCAGTGGCACTTTTGACTACACTGAACTGTATTCACTACATGTAACAACACTGTAGTTCCCAATACTAGGGCAAGCACTGTAGGACTGAGACTGAGGTAAACAAATGCACAATGCTTACAGCACCACCGTGTGGAAATGTACAAAATTACACACAAGATAACAGTAGCGTGATTTACAGTCACCTGCACAATCCCGTTCCTTGTTGTTTTCATTCAGTTTCTCTGAAACGGTTAAGAAAAGGGCATATGTTTATTAGAAACATTTTGTTCAGAAATCACCAGTACTATCACCCCTCAAAGCATGTACCTTTCCTCCCGACTCATCCTGTATACATATGTAGCCACTTAAAAAGTTTGTGCTCCGCTTGGCAATTGGTAGGCTTACTCCTTTTAAGAGTGCATGGTAGATAAATAAATGCTGAAAACATCAATTGATTTCTACACTTTTTTCGAAGCCAATATGGATAAAATAGTCAATGACAATCCTAGATAATGGTATTTGCCATGAGTAAATATTTATCCAGAATTACTAATTCCTTACACGTGATCTCTTGCGCAGTAGTTATGTGCACGAGGTTCTGGCTTCACAGATTGTGCCTCTGAATTTCGTAACACTGGAAACCATTATGTTTAAAACGTTGGCTAAAACTATTGTCTAGGATTGCTATTGTTTAATTTTCGCAAATTGGCTTCAAGAAACCTACAGTAATAGATTAATGCTTTTACCGTTGAATTATGTACCACGCCCTCTTAATGGGAGATATGTCAAATTCTGAATGGGTTTGATTAAGTGAACTTCCTTGCTTGAAATCACCACTTTTTTAGACTATGGTGGTGTAGATTCACATCTAGTTTTAATGACCTTTAACTACCATTTTTAATTTTGTTACTGAACTCAACATTTTGAGTATACAAAAATTTAAATATTCCTTAAAAATTTATTTTTTTAAATTTAAAAGCAGTATTTTATCAATTAAGAAACTGACATTGTCAGTTCTGAATGCTAGACATATGTTACTTGTAATTTTCACTACTTTAAAGCATATGGCACCTCAATACAGGAAACATTCAAAGAAATATTTTATTGTAAGGTCCAGCAAACATACGAGGAACCCTCATCTCGAAGGCTTCAACAACTTTGTCTCGAGTGTTCAAATGGTTTTTTCTAATTCCTTAAAATTGAGATAAAATACACACACAGATGTTTAATAATGATTATGAAGCAGAATAAGTTCCCTAAAGGATATAAACGTACAAACGCCAATGAATTTAAAAGCAAACTAAAGGAAAAAAAAGTAGGTTTAAATCTTAAGAAATTCTTAATAATGTTTTTTTCCTGTACAAACATTTAAATAAAAATGTACACTTTAATATGCTTATCTAATCAATAATTTTAATATTAAAATTGGTGTAGATTTAGAAAATAATGGTAAGGTAAGTGGGCTTTACGTCTCGTCAGCAACTAGTAGGTTGTTAAAGACAGTGTGAAGTAGCTGGCCTCACCAGACCATAAACCTTGACAATTCAATTTTTTTTTCTCTTATATATATATATTATTAAACTTTGTGTCTCATTGAAGCTTAATACAGCAGATGACCTGCCAATTATGCCAACAGAGCCTCTGAAATTTTAAGGTGAATTTTGAGCCATAAGTGGTACTAGGTGAAGTGAGTTACAGCCCA